>JAHDVE020012243.1:0-13131 GCA_022606495.2 Halesus radiatus | reverse complement strand
GATGTTTCTATTCTTGAAATGAACGATGGAGTTTTCGAGGTGAAGGCAACCAATGGTGACACTTCGTGTGGTGGAGAGGATATTGATGCTATAGTTCAAAGATTTTTACTGGACGAATTCAAAAAGCAGCACGGCATCGACTTGTCTAAGGATCGGACGGCCCTTCAAAGGATGAGAGAGGCAGCAGAAAAGGCCAAAATAGAACTCTCCCACACTAAAGCAACTGAAGTCAACCTCCCTTTTATCGCGCAAAAACAAGGTCATCCCGTGCACTTTACATATACACTTACGTAAGCCAAACTTGATTCTCTCAGCGACGACTTTCTCAAAAGAACAATTAAACCTTGCGAAAGCTGTCTCAAAGATGCAGGGATAGCAAAGGACAAAATACAGGAAGTCCTCCTCGTAGGCGGGATGACAAGGATGCCAAAAATCCAGAAACTTGTCCAAGACCTATTTGGGAGAGTTCCCAACAAATCAGTGAACCCTGATGAAGCTGTCGCGATTGGGGCTGCAATCCAAGGAGGAGTTCTTAAAGGTGACGTCAAAGATCTTCTGCTACTGGATGTTACTCCTCTTTCTCTAGGAATTTAAACTCTTGGCGGAGTCTTCACAAAAATGATTCCCCGCAACACCACGGTGCCGTCAAAGAGGACTCAAGTCTACTCTACTGCTGCCGACAACCAAACGACAGTCAGTATTCGAGTGTTCCAAGGAGAAAGGGAAATGGTGGCTGACAATAAACTGTTGGGACAGTTTGATCTTTCTGGGATACCGTCAGCCCCGAGAGGTATTCCACAAATCGAGGTGACGTTCGACATCGATGCCAACGGAATCGTGCACGTGACTGCCAAAGACAAAGCGACTGGGAAAGACCACTCAGTGCAAATCCAGTCCTCAGGAGGACTGTCTAAATCAGAGATTGATGCAATGGTCCAAAAAGCTGAACAGTATAAAGAAGAAGATAAGAAAAAAAGAGTAAATATTTTTTCAACACCTATCTCTCTCTTATTTTAAACATATTTTATCACATATTTTTTTTTAGGATTTTATTGATCTGAAAAACGAGGCAGAAAATACTTACTTCAATACCGAAAAACAGCTTAATGAATATAGAAGCAAGTTATCCCAACAGGAGGTTGAATAAATAGAAAAGGCTTTACAACCTTTAAAGGAATTGCACGAAAGACCAGGCCTCAGTCATCAGAATACTTCGGAGCTCAGAGAAGCAATCGACAATGCCAAGAAAGCAGCCATGAAAATCGGGGAAGCCATGTATAAGAACACTTCTTCTTCGAGCAGTGACAATCAGCAATAAACTGATGAGAAGAAGCCTGAAAATGAAGAAAACAAATAGAATAAATGATCAAATGCTTTTTATTACTTAAATTGCCTTGATTTTTTATGGAATATACTTTTTACTGATTGTTTCTCTAATAGAGTATATATTAATATATATAATGTACTCATATTTTTTTATTTAGAGTCTCTTATTACTCCAAAGCCTGAATGACTTTGATCACGATAGGATCATCTTCTCTAATTTTGGCCTTGACTTCATATATCTTGTGGATGACCTTGGAATAGTCGAGACCGCTCTTCAGCATCATAATGCACCTTGCTGCTCTGTCGATCAGTTTATAGTTGCTCGCTCTCACGTACGTCATAACGTTGCTCTCGTAACGCCCCATCCTGCCCATCACGAGTGTCGAATGGGTATTTAGTAGCATCTTCAAAAAAACATTGGCTGACAGTCGGCATTAATTTTTATATTAGGGGAACGTGATCTGCAGCCCCGATGAGGTTTTTATTTAGAGAGGAGTGTGACTAATCCGGATCTGATGTTGTTTCGGTTTATGGATAGCAAACCCTTGAATCTTCCATAAGGAAACTTTCTGAGAATATGATTTCCAATACGCCGAGTCTAGCGACCGAATCGGTCTTCCTCCCAGCATTTCGCTCCAGTCAAATTCAACTCTTTCATCATCAGATTTATGATCTACTTACTTTTTACTCTCGAACATCATGTTCGACCAACAAGGAATTATATCTTTATCTTTAAAATTTTCAAATGCACTCAAACTGAATGTCGGGGCCCTTTCGGTGGTATCCGTCAAAATGGATATGGCGTAATATTGATCAGTCACATAGGAAACATATTCTTTTTTGGCATAGAGTCCGCTTTCGTATTCAGTTAAGCTCTTGATGACTGTAAAATCAGTATCTGTGATGTAGTCGAGGAATGTTTGCACATTATTGGACGCGTATTCTTTCCAGGTTTAGAACTTGTGACTCTTCATCAAATCACTCCCCAATAAACACAACCCGATCCCATACATCAGTATGGTAGTGGACTGCATCCTCGTCGAGCCAGAGACAGCCATGCTGCCAACGTTACAATTTATTTTATGTATTTTATCGCTTTAAATGAACTTTTTGGATCTCTCAACATTTGCTATCAAAACTTCATCAGGATTTCCATAAAGAATGTAAGGTTTTCGTTTGCTGATTTCAGTAGATTTCCAGACAGCTCCAATGACCCATGGAGTTTCTCCGCCTTCAGTACTTCCAATCAATAAATCGTTGTCCTTGAAGCCAAGCTCGACCAGCTGTTGCTATGCAAATTCAGGGTGGTCTTCGAAGTCCTCAACTGATTTGATGAGAGCTGCGTCTCCTCCTGCCATGAAAGAAACGATTCGGTCTTTATATTTCAGCCTGCCCAGATGTGCAGCTTCCTGTCTCCAGAGCGACTCCAGTACCAGTGACAATCTGCCTGTGGCTCCGCATCCGCAGATATATACATTTCCTCCGGAGTTCAAAGTTGAGTTGACTTCATGATACATATTTTCTAGTTCGGGGATTTTGTTTTGTAGGACTTTAATGGTGTTTAGGTCTAACTCTTTGATCTATGGATTCCTTATTCAACGTTATATAATCAAATACGTATATATTTATGCTTGTGAGATTTAGTTTTACCATATTGATTGCTTTGGGGATATCGTTTTTTGCGAAGTCGGAGAGCCCAACTGTCACAGGATGTTGTTGTTCTGTCGGCAATACTCCCAACTTGAACATATGGCTAATCGAAAGAAAATGTTCAGCTTAAGATTGCGAAGCATTATTTGTATTATTACTAGTTTCCATTTTCCGCTTATATGTAATTTGGTAATGATAAAAAAACATATAATAAAAAACGATTTTAGGATACGTTTATTAATGATCCTAATTTATATTTATTTATTGTGAGAATAAAATATAAAAATGTGACTAGCCAATAAATATCATTAAAATAGTGATACTGGCGTAATGTGAAATAAATTAAATATTGATTGAATGTTGAGTCGAAGAACTTACAAAGTTTCTGAAAAAACAATAATGTTCTTCCATTATTGTTTTTTACTTTAAGAATAAAAATTATATAACCCATATCAGAAATCGGTATCTACATGTATATATATTTTGTTAGTACCCTCGTTTTTAATATTGGTATAACTAAATAAAATAATACCCTAATAAACAAAATATAACTAATCTAACCATAATGTTTTTATTAATTTTTTGTTTCATATAAAATTAAATAAATATAAACACATTAAAAAACTAAATAATAATCAAGAAATATCTATGGACCTTCCTCCTACTGGATAAAATGCAACCCCACTTCAGAAGAATACATTCAACTTCTAGTATCAGGACTCCGTTGTCACGTTCACAAGCAACTTCGACAGTGGAAACATGTCCAGAGTTGTCAAGAACAGCTACACTCAGTACTCCATCTGGACTGCTAGCGATTGCGAAGGCACTGACAAAGAAGGATATCCAAAAAGTTGGTTTTACTTTTCAGTCACAGGCTTCCAGTCGACTATTTCTTTATCGGTTTATCGAATCCACGTTCTCTGGTCCATGGTATTATAACAGTTACTAACACCAAATTACATATAAATAAATATAAATATAAATATAAGTCTTAGTATATAAATATATATTTATTTTTGGACATATATGTTTTTTAGATATATTTGTTTTGTTTTTTTTGTATTTTTATATTCTAATCAAACTGATGTTATTTATAAATTTAGTTGAGATGCCTGGAGAAATACCGACCTGTCTTTCGTGTGACTGAGCTCAATGCTACTCCAAGTGCTTGGACCAGACTTTAAACCCCCTGTAAATCTTTAGCATTAAATGCGGATAATGAATTGGTTCTCACCTTCGACTACAAATTTAAATGCAAAACAGATATTGTTGAGTTTGCCTTTACCTATCCCTACACTTATAATGATTTGCAGGTCGATATAAAGAGACTCGCAAACACATACGACTCTGATAAAGAAATATTCTTCAAAAATCATGTACTTGTCAAGTCTCTTGAAAAGAGGAACATTGACATGCTTATGATAAGCAGTCACGAGGGCAAAGAATAAGTAATTCCACAAAATCCAGCCAGTACAGGTTATGAAACATTCGATGCATCCAATGGCCAAATGGATGGAATATTGGAGAACGAAAAACTAGTCAAATTTCGGCACAACAAACCTATTATTCTAATCTCTGCGAGAGTGCACCCCCTCTAAACTCCTTCAAGCTACTGCATTAACGGAGCAATCGAATTCCTTCTCAACAAGCAAGATGCGAGAGCATACTTCCTTAGAAAATATTTCGTGTTTGTATTGGTACCTATGCTGAATCCTGACGGTGTATTTCGAGGGCATTGCAGAATGGACACTCTAAATCAAAATCTAAATCGATACTACCAGGAACCGACACTTGATAAGCAGCCCTCATGCCTAGGCATTAGAAAACTGGCTGAACATTACAACAAAGACAAGAGACTATTTTATTACCTTGACCTTCACGCTCACCCAGCCAACAAGGGAAATTTCATATTTGGTAATGCCATCTTCGACTATGTGTTGCAAGTGGAGAGCACTTTATTCCCTAAGTTGCTAAGCCATAACTGTATAAATTTCCAGTTCGAGCAGTGCAACTTCTCCAGAAAACATATGAAGGCCAAGGACAGATTCGAAGACATGAACAAAGAAGGATGTGGGCGGGTGGTCCTTTATAAATAATTTGGAATCATCCATTCTTATACTCTCGAATGCGGATATCATACTAATACCCAAGACAACCAACTACAGTCTTGTTCGAACACCAACCAAATTTACAAAGTCCGATTCCGGAAGAATGCAAATGGCGAAAAAATATATGAGTCAGAGATTTTGCTTTCTGATCCAGCCCAGATCGAGCAGGAGATGGCCGGTACTACTGTCAACTCCAATTACGAGTTCGTGAATTACGCGGATGATCCTTTGGATCACAATGACAACCCGCATTATCTCCAACCAGTGCCATTCTACCACACTCGAATCTTCAACAACTTGGGTAGAAATATATTGATCACCATCCTTGACATATGGGGCAAAAACCCATACCCGCGATAAGCACTCGATCCCAACCAAATCCGAAAAGACATCGCTTGCAATAATCGAAAAATGGACAGATTCAAGAAGGAGCAATCCCACCTCAAGACCAAGTAAAAGAATATTGTGCAGCTCATCGAGGAACAATACTACCAGATATGGCTCAAGAAAAACATATTCAACCCCAAAGTAATCTCGAAAAGCGTCAATTACACGGTACTCAGCTCTGCTAGCAGCAGCCAGAGACACGCCAAAATTCTCAGCCTCAGTAGGCCGAAGAATCTGTTTATGAAAAAATAGGATCTGGCCAATAACAACAAAGAAATGAAAGACAGCAAATAACTGAAGGAGTTCGTTAAAGACGTAAAATAACACGAACTGTTGCTCCCTTCCACGAGACACGAGATAATGGCAAGGGAGATAAAGCTGTCCTTGCACAAAGGTTATAGTAATAACAACAACAACATGATGATAACGGGTACTCTAAATACAGATCCAAATACAGCAATGCAGAGAAAAACAATTCGAATCACTAGTCGTAAAGCCTTTTGATAAATAAGATTAAGAAAATGAATTTTATGTAAATATTTATTTATAATACAAATCTACATATTATGAAACTTACTAAAAACTATTGATTTTTTAGATAAAAATATATTTTATATTTTTATACCTCTTCTGTTAGAGTAAAATAATAGTTTATTAAAACATAAAAAAACATATCATAAATTAAATTATATTATTTTAGACATACTTGTTTATTTCTATGAATTAGTAGTTTTAATGAAAAACAAAAACTCAAGAATTTATCAATTTATTTTTTTGATCTGGATAATCCCTATGTTTATGAGAAACAGATAAAAAATTTTGAATCAGCCTCATTCTTAATAATAAATGTCATCTTAGGGAAGACGAGGCTACTCATAATCCGACACCAAATCACTCACATAGCTTTCAGCCTCGGAGAACTCTAACTACTCCATTCCCATCGACTTAAATAAATGAAAGAATGCCTTTTTTCTGAACATGGTTGAAAACTGCTCACAGACCCTCTTCAACATCCCAGCGCAGGAACGCTTATTAAGTAGCATACATCCACCACTCCAAGGGCTTCTCGTGATTGAAGACGAAAACCCATTCGGAATCCACTCCACATATTTTTCAGGTTCGTCTTATCGCACCTTCATGAGGGCTTCATCCACCTCTGAACTTGGAATATCTCCACAAAACAAGGCCCCTCCAGTGAGAATCCTTCCTCGATACTCGCTTGTGCTGCACATGAGATCATCTTCCTTGAGGGCGGCTCTGACCATATTATATATGGAATTGGAAGGACGCAGAATGTTAGTTTGGAAAAAGTGCAATCTTGGAAAAGGGATTAGGGTCGTGGCGATCTTTCGGATGCTGCTAGCCTGAGTTGCATAGTATCGGCAAGGAGCCGTAAACGATGATATAAAAGTGGATATTTATTTATTGACATCCCCAAAATTTCCCTTATAGACTGATGTTTTTTTCACCTTTTTTAATACTGCTCGATTATCAAACATATTGACTACCGTCGCATGCTCGATTAATTTGTGCAATGACAAAACAGAATTATAAGCAGATAACACACACGAATTGCAGTCTTTGCTCTCCATTAGAGTGTTTGTGACTATAATGGAGTCAAGACTCGTATCAACTAATTTTCTGAGTATATCAGAAGTCACTCCCCCGCCAGTGCCGCCTTCAATCCCGTGATTGAGAAGGATGCACTCGAGCTTACAGTCAGCTTGCTCGTACTATCTTCGAAAGGATTCCATGGCAGAATCGGCTAGGTCATTACCCTCATGAAACATCCCAACAGCCCAGTTGCCCATCGACTGGAATTTAGACTATAATATATTACTAGATTCGTAAAGTCCACCAAAAGAAGATGCTCTGATTCGATCGATGGAGTCCGAGTCCATGTCGAGAAGGATAGATCTGGGTAAAAATCGAGAGGAAGTTTTTTGCCGATTCTACTAGTTGAAGTGCACATTGAGGTATCCCACCTCTGCGGGGTCGGTGCTGGTGGGTGATCCGTCTTGTTGCAGCTGGTGCTGTAAAAGCAACTACTGAACAAGGGAATTCGTAACGTTAGTCCCGAATCCCCCGACTCCTAATGTAATTATTTATCTCATTCGAGCAAATTTATCATTAGTATTTTTTTATATCTATTTTTTATGGACTCAATAAAAATATAACCAAACTTGACAAATGAAGTATTTTTTTTTTCAGCTTTCCACAATATTTTACAACTCTGTGTTTCCAATTTCCTTGTTATATTTTGTTGTGGTATTTGATGATTAAATTAAGCCTTGGTTCTGTACCTTTATTGACTGATATTCCTTCCATCTAACCTTCATATGTTTTTTATAATACCTTTTCACAATACATTTGTGGAATATTTTATTCTTATATTTTCTAATTCAATTATCTCTATAATTGGCACAGCCAACTGATTGAAGCTTATCCTGATAGTTAGAACATTAACAAAATAGTCTAAAATTAATATTTTTTGTAAGTTTTTGTCTAATTATTATAGAGGTTAAATTTTCGAAATTCATCTGACTACTTATTGTTTTTTGTTTACTTAAAAACATCAGAAACTCAGAAAATAATAACTCCATCGAAGAGATGCTGGATTTCTTTACCAAAAAGAACAAAAAGACAGGAGAGTCGATTTTCGATATTCCTGAAAAACCATACCATTTTGAATCCAAATCACTCGCTAAACTAGAACACAAAGAACTAATACTCTTGGTTACAGAGGAGGACAAGTATGTTAAAGATATCACTAAAAAGGTACAATTAGCAAAAATACATTGAAATTAACTAATTCACCTTAGTTTTATTGGCGGAGATTAGATGGAACATTGTGCAGAGGAATACAAGAAAGTGGTAGATAAAGTTGACGAGCTGACGCAAAAAAATGATATAATCAATAAATAAGTTTTTCGGATGACGAACTAGCATGAGGAATTAACCATCAAGTTCAATAATCTTCAGTCAGCCCTCGACAGCACCCTTAATCAAAACCAATAAACACATAATGGCGATTCAAAGTAGCATATCCTCCTGACTAGGATTAAGGTGATCTTGTAAGAATAGATATCGTTTCTAGAAATGTCCGATCCTACCTGTCTGAGTAGTGACGATATTAATTCAAATTCGCTACAAGATCTCGATAAAAGCTTTCGAAACATCCTCGGAAAGTATAGGGATAGCAAGATACTCTGTCGCAAGATCGAGTTCCAGAATTCGAGTCTGAAGGCGAAACTAGACGCTCTCGAATAAAGTTCGTTGGAGACAAAAAATAGCAATGCATTGATAGAATAAAAAACACGAGATCTAAAAACCAAAATAAATGAATATCAGCAGACCATCGATAGCTTGAGAAATAAGATTATCGAAATAGAAGCTGAGTCGACTCAGTCCAATCAGATAATAGAAAACTTAAAATCCGTTAACTTGAATTTGGAAACCAACCTTTCCGAGCTCAACAAACTGATTTTGGAAAAAAAGAAAATCAACGACGAGAAAGCTACTTCGGCTCAATAATAAATCAGCAAGTTACAAAATATCAGAAAATAGAAAGAGTCATTGGAAAAATAACTGGATCAGGTTAAAGCTATCTTGAAGAAGACATATACATCTGGGTAATCAGTAGGGGAAGGAAAAGAAGATGACCAATCAGCATTCGACACCAACACTACTCATAATAATAATAATGCGTCAATGTCAGCCCAAATAGAACTCTACGAGCTTTAGATTAGCCAGCTCAAATCAAAACTAGAGTAAAGTGGAACCATAGTCTAACAATTAACCAAAGAGATCTCCTAAAAATAACAACATTATCAGCAGCTAATACATCAATTGTAACTGCAACTCACAGAATCTAATTAGAAACTGGCCAGATTGGATAACTAGAAGATTGCCTAGAAACTAGAACGAAAAAACACAGAAAACGTTATCTATTAGCATTTAAACAGGATTGAACTTCTCACCACCGAAGTGTATGGCCTTAAGCTGTAATGCAGCGTCTTGACCACTAAGTTAGAAAACAAAGATGCAGAACTTAAACAAATTAATAGTGTCCAAGTACAGCAACGACCTTCTGAAAACAATAACAAACTAATGGCAAAATTCTAAACCTTGCAAAAACAACTCGCCGAAAAGAGCCATTAATGTTAGAGTATCATATCCGAAAAAAACAGGGAACTGGATGAGTATACACAGAAAATCAGAAGGCTGGACAACGAACAAAATCAAGACCGCATCAAAATAGAGAGTCTGAAAAAGACAATCACCAAGATGGAGGACAAGCAGAAGGAGCACAAACAGTCTATGGAGAAGATCTACGACGAGTGCCTCAAGAAGACATAAAAGATCATGCATCTCGAAGACAAACTGAAAGAGTACAAGCGAGAAATTCAGAAACAGAAATCGGAACGGGCAGAGTTCGAGGAAGCCACAGAGAAAAATATCGAAAAACTAACTTCAGAATTAAGGGAAGCACAAATTATGGCGAAACAGAACGACTCTAGCAATTTGCCGCTCGAACAACCCAGTGAAATGGAATATGAGTTGATTAACAAAATCAATAGCCTGGAAACACAACTCAATATGGGGGACCAGGAGGTAGGTAAACTGTCTCAGGAGCTAGAATCACTACAGAGAGAGAACGAGAAACTGAAATAAACAATCAATACGCTGTCGGACAAGAGGGAACAAGCGATCCAGGAAATACAGAGACTCGAGCGGAAGATCGATCAGATAAACTTTAGCAGCCGAGGGATTTCAGGTCTGATCCAACAGAGCAAATAGCAATTACAACCCCAATCACCAAGTGTGAACTACATAAACGTAGACCGAGCAAAAAAAGTAGCTGAAAAAGCGTTTCGGGCTTTCGGTATAATGCTAAAAGTATTAGACCCGTTGTATAAATCGTTCGTGAATGATTTCAGCGCAGAGATGCAATAAGAGAGAGTCCGGAAGATCTAGCGAGGGATAAATGAATTAATAAACAGAGCAACAGATATGCAGGATGTATTCAAAGACTATATATCAACATGATTTGTATTCGATATACTTTTTTTCTTTGGGGATTTATGTTTTTTTTTTTAAATATAATATTGTTAGCAAGCAAGCAAAGTAATATCATAAAGTAATATCGAATCTAAGAAAAAGTGACAAGATAAGAGGGGTTTTCTGAGACAAAAAATGGTGATCACTTTTTCCCGGATTGTGTCAACTTTTCTTTTTTATAGTCGTCGATCACTGTTTTAAAATCCTTCATGTAACTAAAGATGCACCTGAGTTTAAACGAAGCAATTCTTGTCTTAGTCTCGTAAGTATCTTCTTGCTGTTCGTGCGACTCTTCCTTTCCTTCTTGCCTCTTCTCCTCCTTCTTCTTGGCTGCCTTTTTATCCTGCTGACTCTCCATAAACTACTCGTACTTATGTTTTATCCTGGTACTTCCTTCGCTGCATTTGTTATATAGGTTATCAATGGCCATCAGGATTTTTCCGAGATTGAGGTTTTTCTTCGAGGACTGCTCGTTGGTATGTTCGACATCCAATTGGAGCTCGTTCCTCTCGTTGAGTTTTTACTATAGTTTTCTTGATAAATCTTTGATTTCATTGTTAAGCTGAAGAATCGACTGGTTCATATCCTTCTCATAGTTGGCACTTTCGATTTTCAATTCTTCCAAAGTAACTTCCATCTGTTTGCGTTCGTTTATTAGATCATTGTTCGATTTCTTTAAAGTTCCGTGTCTATAGTTATCGTAAATAAGAAAGAAACATCATTATACGTGTTATATATATCTCAAGATATTCATTTGTACCTGTTGAGGATATCAACGATTTCTGGAAATTGATCATTATAAGTACTCCTGACTTTTTCGAGATATTCCTCGTATTTTCGAAGCGAAGACACCTTGGCTTATATTTTGCTCTGGTTGTCTGCCAGCTCATTGATCTGCTTCTCGACGTTGTCGATTTCGAGCTCCTTCTCTTTGTAGGCCTTTTCTTCCTGCTTGGTGCGTTCTTCGGCTTTCTTCCTTTTGATCTAATTCTACTGGAGAAACTGGCAGAAGTCTACGAGCTGCACTTGTATTTCCAGGTCTCGTTTACGAATTTATTCTTAGATTTTCTTGAACTTTTATTCATCTCTTAAAAATGATAATAATAGTTTAATATAGATAGAGAGTTATGTATATATTATGATTATATTTTTTGTTACTTCTTGTATTATTATTTCTGTGCCTCGAATGCTTCATGCACTTAGTACATCCTTCTCCTTTTCTGGAGTAATCTGGTCGCTGGAGATATTGTCTCCATCTGTATGTGCATGGGGATCTTGGTTTACTTATTCATTGTTTATAACTTTATTTGACAAATCGAATACTAAATCTGTAAATTTTTATTATTATTATCAATACTTATATTTATATATTTTATCGAAGTTACAAAATATATTTTTTCAATGATATCTATAAAATATTATTGATTGATATTTTTTTTAAAACAAAAATCAAATGTCATTCTTCAGTGAGTAAATTTGTTTAATTGATTTGGCTAGTCTTGATAAGATAGATTAAATAAACACATAAATGTGATTCAATAAGCAAATATATGGTTTGTTTCAATAACTAAATAGACTAAATAATGAATATAAGAGGAAAACAGTGGAAATTAGCAAAAAAATAAAAGATATAGATAGTTTTAGATATAATGATGCAATTTTAATTAACCAAATCAAACATTGAAGCAACAACCGAAACACCCCATCGTCTTTTTCTTCGAGTTCTCCATCTCAAACCAAGTCAATATTTTGTTAGCCCAGGGCCCAATGCTCGGTTAGATTATCATATCGAAATCATTAATCCGCAGCATATTCAAAATTGGGATCAGCCTTTTTAGACTTCCTTCCTGAAATAGATCGCTCCAGCTAGTTTCTAGACTCTATATGTTTTTTTTCATTTTCACTGCAAAGGGGATCTCAGAGTCGCAATTCGTACGGCGAGGACTCAGTTTGGCTTTAACTTTGATGCCAGGCTTTTTCGATACGATTTGCTTGTATAACTCTGCCTCCTTTTCCATGAGTGATTTGCATTCCTGGAGTCGATCGTAATATTATTTGAACTTTGCGAGTATTTCCTGCTTTTATTATCGAGGTCGATATCTGCCGAGATGCTCAATTAAACGGAGCGAGGATATATTCAGGAGTATCGCATTAAATTACTCTCTGTACTACTAGAAGTTAGTTTGTTCGAGAGCCATGTACTTCTATTCCCTTGGTTCTCGTACTTGAGTGGGGTTCTAATTACTTATGGTTTTTGCGTTTGTACGCCAATCGTCTATATTTGATGGTCTTTTCATATACATTTTTGTTTTTACTGATATTTTTTACTGATATTTTTTTGTATTATTACTATTATTTTTTTATTGGTCGATAATTGAACTCTGCAACTATGCTGAATTTTTAGAAGGGTTGATACGTTAATTTATAGTTAATTTTTCAATCAATTAATTTTTTTTAATCATATCCGAATGATAATAACTTAAAGAAATAAAATGTCAAAAATAAATGGTATTAGAAAAAACAAAATTATGTATCATGATAATTTAAAATATTTCATTCAAATATTTTTTGGTTAAGCCCTGATTACTTTGGAGTATAT
>JAHDVE020012242.1:0-40128 GCA_022606495.2 Halesus radiatus | reverse complement strand
GACCAGAGGCGGCTGCCAAATTCTAAAGTGGGGCGAACTTGCGATTTGTACAGGGTCAGCAGTTGCCCACTATTAAAGTATATGCGGGCTCTGTATAATATGCCCAGCTTCTGAGAGGCTAACTTTACTCTGGCTTCGATGGAGCTCCCATACCTGAGCTGGTTACTCAGGGTTACACCAAGCATATCAATGGAGGGCTTGTTGGGAAGATTGCTTCCATTAAAGGAGACTAGATTATCATTTCGATCCCTTTTAGACGTAATCAGACGTGATTGGGTCTTTGAAACATTAAATTTGACGAGATTATTCTTACCCCAAGAGGAGACCCTCTCGAGGTAACCGTCCATCCTTTGCTTCAAAGCCCTCCGAGCCGTTGGAGTTTGTGTGCCTTTGGGGGCTTGTCAAACAAAAAGCAATCATGGACTGTACTGTCATCCGCGTAACAATGGATTGGTGCACATGTCAAGAGGTCATTGATGTGCAACAAAACAATGTCGGAGACAGAACCGATCCTTGTGGGACGCCAGCATTTATTGAATGCGAGGAAGAGATGAAACCATCAGCAACCGTCTGAATCGATCTCTCCCTCAGAAAGTCGGCAATCCAAGTACACAAGGAAACGGGAAGTCCGTAAGAAGGCAGTTTGTTGACAAGTCCTCGGTGCTAGACCCGGTCAAAGGCCTTAGAAATGTCCAGTGAGACCGTTTGAGTCTCACCATAATGTTCCAGGCACCGTCCCCAAACATGCGTCACATACGCGAGAAGATCACCGCACGAGCGGTTCCGCCGGAATCCGTACTGGCGGTCATTAATGATTTTGTTTTTCTCGAGGTATGTAAGCAGTTTGTCGTTGATCACACGTTCCATCACCTTGGACAGAACTGATGTGATCGCTATGGGGCGGTAATTGGCCGGGTTGGAGCGGTCACCTTTTTTAGGTATAGGATGAACGACCGCTTTTTTCCAACCAGAGGGCACAGAGCCACATTTCAGGGACATTTTAAAGAGCTTTGTTAAAACTGGAGCGATTTCTGCAGCACACCTCTGCAATACCAGGGCAGGTATTCCGTCAGGCCCACTAGCTTTATTAACATCGAGCCCCCGTAAGACAAGGAGTACATCCCGATGCCGTATCCTCAACTTTTTCATATAGAAGCCGCAGTGAGGAACCGACGGCGGGATGGCACCCCGGTCGTCGAGGGCCGAGTTTTCTGCAAACATTTTCCCTAAAAGGTTGGCCTTTTCGGTAACAGTGTTTGCTAGTGAACCGTCAGGTCTGGTAAGAGGCGGCAGACTGGATTTGCAAAAATTGCGACCTATGGAGCCCACTAGCGACCAGAACGCCCTGCCGCCATGCGGGCAGGCAGCTAGCTTTTTACTGATCTGTAGGTCGTGCTCAAATTTTGACCTATTGATGATTCTCTTACTGTCCTTTGCCAATTTGTTATATGCTGATCTGTTTTCTGACGTTCGAGATGTGTTGTAGGCTCGGTAAGCCGCGTTTTTTCATCGAACTGCTTCGGAGCATTGTCGACTAAACCACGGCTTTGAACCTACGCCAGTTTCTTTAATGGTTGATTGAATGAAGCCATCCATCGCAGATGTGATGACTTCACTAATTTCCTGGGCACATCTGGACGGATTCGAAGTCTGAAAACAGACAGCCGACCATGGGAAAGCATTAAAATGCGCCCGCAGACCGAACCAATCTGCTGACCTATAGTGCCACATTTTTCTCTTCAGCCTCTCGATTGGGGGTCTGAAGTTAATAGGGATTGATGTCGTTACCAGGCAATGGTCGGACGATCCTAAAGGCGCTGCGACATCAATCCCATAACCACGTGGCTCGGTAGTTAAAAACTCGTTTACTAAATCAAACAAATATCTCTGAATCATAATAGATGGTAACATTAAATGGAGATCATAATTTTTTTTATTAGTTTCTATATAATTTTGATATTACAAGGTAAGGTATAAATATTAAAAATGCATATACTCGTATATTATAAAAAAATTTCATAGTCCTCCTCGCTAGGAAATCCCGTGCTGAGGCGGACCAGGTTTTGTACAAAGGGGTTTCAGCGACTTATATATTTCAACTTCAAGGTTAGGGTAGGGTCTTTCCAGTAATTTCTATGACGTTTTTTTGAGAATGGTAGTCAGTTAAATAAATGCAACTACAGAATGAGAAAATAATTTTTCATATTTTTTAGACTCTGAACGAATGGTTGGTTGGTTTCTAAAATATGATTTGCAAATTGTGAATAGTAGTTATTATTTTATGGATTTTATTTCCTAAATAATAAAATCAAATCAATAAAAAAAATTAATTCACCATAGCAATAGAACAAATTTTGCAAATCGTATTTTAGAAACCAATCATTCGTTCGATATCAATAAAGGTTTGAAATTTTTACATACAAATACAACCGGTTTGCAATTGGATAAATTTGAAATTTTAGAAATAAGAAAAAGTATTAATAGCGAATTAAGTTTAATAAATAATAACATATGTTTTAAAAATAGCTATCTCTTAATAATTATTTTATTAGTATTTTTGTTACTTTAATTCATTTTTGTTTATGTTTATAATTTTTCCTTATTTTTAAATGATTGTTCTAATTTTTTATCATTTGTCTATACTTGAAATTATTTTTTTGTATTCATAATTTCCTGAGGATGACAGCATTGCTGTCGAAACATGTAGAAAAAATTATATATTTTAATAAAAGTGGTGTATCCAAAGTACGTTTCTAATTATTTCATTATTATTATTATTATTAGTAGAATCAATAATGTAAATAATGAATAAAAGTGGTCCTAGTACGGACCCTTGTGGCAATCCCAGTTCGTTTATTGTGAACTTAAGAACAGCCGTCATCATATCTTCCGATACGCATGGCTCGTAAATATATATCTAAATTATTTAAGAACATCCATTGAAATGCTTCAAAGTTAAATCAAAGTTATCGAGTTTTTGACATAAAAGGTCACTTATGATGAAATGAAATACTACTTAGAATCCATATCGAGTTTCGAAGTAGCGAGATGAAAGAGGGCATTTTTTATGAGAAATTTGATCAGAAAATTGTTGAATATGAAGTGAAACTAGGATAATGCTTTTACATTTTATCATCTTACGATGTTTTCAGAATTTATTTTAACCTTCAAATCTAATAAAAACTTCTATCAAATTGTGTAGATTATTTTCAGACATATTGAGATGGAACGATAAACGCCAATTTCTAATAGATAGGAGATTGAGGTTGCGATGTACCTACCGTACTATTCAGATCTAGTCACTAAACGCAGTCATGACAACGAAAACATTGCTTGAATTGGCGTTAAAAAGGCAACATTTCGCTTCTCAATAATGGTCAGAGAACTGTTCAAAATGTGTCTTCTACACATACATATATTCTACACATACATACATATATTCTTCTACATATACATAAACTGCACATACAAGCGATTTTATTAACTATAAAAATAACAAAACAATTGAACAATGTTTGTCAGTTATCATATGATCGTCAGCGGAAGCGCACGCACCTTACGCAAACACCTCTGTGTTCAACACAAAAACAAAAACTTCGCGCTGACACTTGACAGCTACAATGGCTGTTATATTGATATTAATAATCCAAGAGAAAGAACATTTTAGGTATCTTTTGCTTAATTGGGGTTATATATAATATATGACAAAGTTTACTAAAAAAACTTATTTTTAAAAAAAGATTCGATAAAATCCAATTTTATTTTTTTTATTATTTTATCCAATTAAGAAGTATAAAACCATTATGAGTCTTTTTGGGGATGCTTATAAAGTTTCTAGGCACATTTTTTTATGATACTGATTCAATTTAAAAAAAAACGTTTCATTACAATTTAATTATTTTTGCTTTCAAACATTGCTGTCACACATTAATCGTGGACCCCTACACAATATTATCGGCCAATAATCGCTTATCGATTAGTCCAAACGTAAAGTATGGCATATACGCTGTATACGGTTGACGATGCGGTTGGACGACAGATTCTTCAGATACGTCGGCCAATAAATTGTTAGTTTGATACTATTCAAAAACCTTTTTATTGTCATAAGAGACACGAATTTTAATTAATTTTCCAGAGATATAACTAACTAACTAACCATCACGCCGTTTCGCCACAGGAGTAGGAAGAGAGGACGGACTGCCAAACAACTCGATCTTGTCATACACTTCTTACTTCATTCACATTCATACATCGTCTCATACATTCTCTTCTGTTATTCCGACTTCTGACATGGCCCGACTCAAGTATTTGATTAACTTAGCCTCGGCTTCATCTTCCATTCACATTCGCGTCATATATTATCCTTGCATTCTTTTCTTCGTTCATTCGCCGTAAATGCCCGAACCATCTAAGCGTCCCTTTCTTAATCTTGATCATTACGCATACATCAGCCTTGCATTCTTTACGAATTTCATCATTTTTCTCACGATCATACATGGTTTTATCACACATTCGTCTCAGAGATCCCATTTCTTCAGCACTCGGTGTACTTTCATACTTCCTCTGCCAGTACCATGCTTTACTGACATTGAAATTGATTTACACAAAATATTTGGAATTGTAATATAAATCAAATGAAACACAATCTGACTTTGTTTTAACCAATTTAATTTTTCACGCCAACCGGTTTCGCCAATAGACCATAAATTGACTCACTCCGGTATGTATAAACTAAATTGTAACGACTGCTCCTCATTTTATGTTGAATAAACAAGCCGTACTTTCGACTTCAGAATCAAAGAACATGTAAGATGTCATAAAAATAATATTTTTTCCAAATTCGCTAATCATGTTATTTCAAGCAATCATAGTTTTGATAAAAATACGGGGATTAATATTCTTCACATTAATAGTTAAGGTAAACGCTTAGATAATTTAGAAGCCTTGGAAATTAAGAAATCCCTTAAATAAAGAGTCTATTATTAATAATAAAAAAAATCTTACAGCCCCTTCGTAAATATATTTCCTATCACCCTTCCCACAATCTCTATCTCTTCCCCCACTCTTTACCAATCCTTAGTCATGCCTCCACCCCCACTGTGTTACCTCTTATGTTGAGTTCTGCAATAATTTTGTAATATTGTTTTATACAAATTTAGCCCTGACGATGGAACGGTAGTTCCGAAACCGGTCGAAAATAAAAGTTAATCATTGTAGAAAATAATATTAACATAACCTTAATGAAATAATTAAATAATATTAACAAATCTTGAAAATTAATGTGACATAAATTGAACTGGTCTCATTAGTTAGTTGGTTAAGCGGTTGCCCCGGATAGGTAGAGGTCCTGGTTTCGAGTCCCAGATGCGACTGAAATCTTTTTTATTTTCTGTCTTTTTTTCCGTTTTCATGTTTCATTTAGGTTATGTTATGTTTGCGATGAAAGATTTATATTACATACTATTGTATAAAGTTATCACTTTGTGGTTATCCATTATAATCAAATTAAATAATCAAACTTTATTTTAACTACTTTTATTTTCAATTATTAATTATTAAGTATTTTTATTGAGATTTAAAAACCCAATTTTAATATTTAATCTTCGTAGAAAACAATATGCTTAGGTTATGTTTTCTACGAAGATTAAATATTAAAATTGGGTTTTTAAATCTCAATAAAAATACTTAATAATTAATAATTGAAAATAAAAGTAGTTAAAATAAAGTTTGATTATTTAATTTGATTATAATGGATAACCACAAAGTGATAACTTTATACAATAGTATGTAATATAAATCTTTCATCACAAAGTTAATAAATAAAAAAAAAATATCCCTCACACTCCATTATTTTTAAAAATTTGTTGTCAGCCAACTCTAATTTAAATAATGTCAAAATATTAATTTATTGATAGGCAATTAGACAAAGGTTATTTAATAGTAAAAACAGTCAAAATCTTGTTAAAACGTGAATTTAAATGTTTTTTATCGAATGATCACAAGAAACAACGTCACGTGTCAAGTTTTGAGCCGCCAGCCGACAACTGAGTTTTAGCGTACAAATAGTGATGTCGGCTGGCACCCGACATAGGAGTGGTAAGGGTTAATGCTTTCAGTGTGAGGAGCATTTCATGTACTGAACGCGTGATACAGACTGGAGTGCGGTAAATATATAATGTAATAATTGGTATGTTTTGACGGATTTGACAAGCTTACGTCTTATCTCGGGAGAAATAAGCACAGACCACTTAATACAGCTAAATCTGTACTTAACACGATACACAGTTATAAGTTTTGATATCTAAGAACAATAAACTATTGTATTTACAAGGAAGTTATTCGAATATTGTCTTGGAATATCCGCTAATATTTCTTGTATATGACATGGAAATTTTTAGATTTAACTTGTCGGGAGCATTAGATTGGTATATAATTATAAAAAGTTGTTAATCAGAAAAAAAATTCGAATAGCAAATAATGCGTATCGAATTCAAGCGGAATATTAAAAAAATCTTAAATATGGTTCACAATATACACAGTGTCCGGAAACTAGAGTACAGGTGGGAAAGTGGTGAATCTACATAAAAACCCTTGACTCTGTTTAGAAACGGGCGGTCCGTTTGATAGATTCGCCTATCTTTACAAATGGACTGCAATCTTTGGAGCACAGACGTCAGGTGGGAATGCTATCCTTGTTCTACATGTATTTTAATGATGATCTAGTGTCGTTGATCGCTTTCGCACCGGCTCATAGTCGGGAAACACGCCAAACGCGCGCCCAACATTTGCACACGGTTGACATTTGTCACATGAAAACGGGTGATCTGCTGGCCTCTGTGTTTCCTCCATCCTACAACATGAGTCTTCAATACCCATGTTCACTCCTTCCTATCCTCTAAAATACCCTCCACACAGCATCCCCAAAAATGATATAGGCCTCGAGGGAAATTATTTCCCTCGGGGTCTCCTGTGTGGAGTTACAATAAAAAAATATATTAGAAACCCAAAAAAAACAAAAATCGGTCAAAGCATTACAACAAAAAAAAATTTTTTTGGACAACTAAAAGATTAAAAAAACTATTGGAGCTCCGGCGTCTACGCTTCAAAGCATTTTAAAATACAACAAACAGCTGATAACAGCCCCGTAGAGACCAGATATTTAAAATTGAAAAAATTCTAACTTCGAACTCGAAAATAAAACCTCAAAAGAAAAATTTATATCTCCTAATATTCCAGTTTACCGCTTGTATGATTAGTTTTCAGACACCGTGTACACACTACATATATACGAGTATATATGTCGTAATAAAATTTCTCCACCCTCCCTAACCGGCGAAAATACCTTGATCTCATTACCCTATATAAAGTGTGCAATAACATTATGAACTGTCCTACCTTACTCCAACTAATAAACTACAAAATACCACCCAGAACAACTAGGTTTAAGGACTTATTTCACATTAGCCGGACGCGCACAAATGCTGGTGTCAGGGATCCAATCAGAAGAATGTGCGAGTTATTCAATCAAAATCAAACTGATGGATTCCGACATATTCTTTGATGCATGCAGTACCTTTAAGAGAAAATTGAAAGCTGTTTTCATATAAAAATATTAAGCAAATAAACTTCAACGAACGGTGTTTAGACATTGTGTACTTTTTTATTACTCATTCGTATAACAATATTATTAATTTAATCATTATTACACTCGTGTTTAGATTAATTTGAGAGATGGGAATAGGTCGCCCCGAGGACCATTTACTGGATAACCAACACCTCTGCCATAGGTCAACCCAAGTGATTCACTACGGTGGGTGACTTAGCAGGGGTGGCCGGGTTCACGGGGCGAGGTTCGTCCAAGCCTTGACGGCGAGTGCATTTGCTAATCAACTTTTTTTTTTTTTTTTACAGTAACTCCACACAGGAGACCAAGGAGGAAACAATTTTCCTCAAGGCCTATATCATCTTTGGGGATGCTGTGTGGAGGATCTTTTAGAGGATAGGAAGGAGTGAACTTGGGTCTTGAAGAGACCCATGTTATAGGATGGAGGAAACACAGAGGCCGGCAGATCATTCCACAGCCGAGCTGTTGAACACAAGAAGGAATCGTAGAAGCGACCCGTTCTCATGTGACAAATGTCAACCGTGCGCAAATGTTGGGCGCGCGTTTGGCGTGTTTCCCGACTATGCACCGGTGCCGAAGGGATCAATGACGCTAGTTCCTCGTGTGGTGGGCTGGATCGGGAGAGGTCGGTTTAGTCAGACCCCTTAATCTCTCCAACCGGTGCCTCACGACCCATCGTCTTACAACGCAGTGGGAAGGATGGTTTAATATGTCTGACACTCCTAGATATTCTGACCGTCAAATTCCTACCAACTCCTCATACCTTTTCCTTCCCCGAAATTTCCCTTCTTTCTGTCTTTAAAAAGACACTGCACACTAGCGATGGGTCATGACTCATTTGTTTAAGAGCGGGAGTCACGGTACCAGCTTATTATTTTTGTATTGAACGAGGGTTCATTTAATAGCCGGCACATATTAAGAGCCGTCTCATAGTTCATGAGCTCATCCCCCAGATCATACCAGCTCCTACAGTCTCCAGCTCCCAGCGAATAGGTGTAGGTACAAAACGACCAGATGCCAGATTGTCAGGCACCGTTCATATACTTTACAGTGCCAGAATACGTGTAAATGCGGTAATTATTTTTATCTCTACATACGAATGTATGAACTTTAAAAACAACTGTTTTAAGATTCCAAATATTAAGTCTCACGGTCATGAATATATTTTAGCTTTGTACATATTAGACACGTATGCGATTTTATATAAACAAATTAGAATAAAGGACCTTATTTAAAGATGCCTCATCGTAGATATACGTAAGAATACTATCCAGCGACTGAAATATATTTATCTTTTTAGATAAATAAACAGTCTTTCTTAAGTGGTTCCAAAATATGTCAAAAAGAGTCACCGTTCAATTGAGCTGTAGTACGAATTACCAGGAGTCGCACGCTCACGGCTCATCAAAATGAGTCGGCACAAATGAACGGCTCGTTCATGAACGACTCATCGCTACCCCACACAACATCCCCATAGATGACATAGGCCCTGAGGGAAATTTTTATCCTTGGGGTGTCCTGTATGGGGTTAATGTAAAAGTAATAAAAAGTAAATCTTGAGATAATTATTAGGTGCGTAGGACGCTCGGCTAGCAGTCGAACGGAATGATTTTTAGCTCCATTTTCAGAAAAAGTTTTGTTTTGCGAAATGTTCTGTACTGAAAACGAGATAAATACGGAAATGGACATTTTCATGGAGATTTAAGGAGCTATTTACACACAACTATTTTTGTTTTGTAACAAAACTCAATTTTACAGTTCAGTAGTCGATCATGCAACCAATATTGCATGTCAGGCAATAATCTCCACTGCGTCGTTTGCGTGTACAACATTCAAAGTTCTAATCCGCTTCTAGCTAATTCTAGCGCGTATTTTAATCATATAAGGATACTGCGTCGCGTGCTCAGTGATGCACGATTGTCGGCTTTAGTGCTTAGCGGAGAAGGTGCTTTTAATGCTTCGTTAATTAATATTTATTGCATTTATTTTGCACAGCAACCGTGAGCTGTTTTGTATTGGATATTGCTCAGTAAAATTTTCAAGATGACCTCGCAAACCTTCCGGCCAATCGCCTGACGTTCAGGAAATCTTTTTGGATGGAAGGCGAAAGACTGATTCTATCACGAAACTCCCTCGAAGAGTCGTGACAAACTCAGTGGCAAACCTCGGAAGTGAAAAACAAGCACCTTGTTATGGATACTATTAAATTGCCAGGATTCTCTCTCTCGGAAGCCGTGGACCTCATTAAACCGCATCCGATGCAGTCATAGCCGTTGTACGTATATGATCGATAAATGGGGCCTAAAGGATTACGAATTTTGTGAATGTGGAATCAAATAACAGAACATATCACTTCATCAATTTCCCTATAGCTGAACCAAGTGACTACCGATGCCGTCGACTGGCTGAATAACCTCAACATCCCACTATGACCTCTACCAGCTCTCCTCCGCCGTACGAAGAAGAAGATTTAATATTGCTGCAAAAAGTAATAATATGGCATGTAGTAATTAATTATCAATGAACGAACTTCATAAAATCTGTGCTAAATATTTTCCTCTTTTACGTGTCGGCGAGATACCACAATTGACCGCCTATCTATTTCCTTCTTCTTATAATCTGTGTCTCTTCAAGACACCGGTTCATTCCTTCCTTTTCTCAAAAGATCCTTCACACCTCATCCTTAAAGATGACGTAAATCCTTAAGAAATTGATTTCCCTAGAGACATCCTGTTTGGAGTTAATATTCAACTTTTTTTAAAATGTAGAATCGAAACGTTCCTTTAAAGTTATGTTTGGTAACGGGGTTATTAAAAATCATGAACTCATGATTGCGTAAACGACCGCTAGAGTGCTCGCGCCGCCAAGCAGCCATTTCACGTCACTTTAACTCAGGACCCGGGCTTTTTCCTTAACAGAAACATCCAATTTGCTCTAATTCGTAATACCAACGACAAATTCTCTTTCTAGTTGTAGGTTCAATGTTAAAATGGTAATGAAATGCACGCTATTCTACAGTTGCCGATTCAGTTTTACAGAACTCACGAAAACAGAAAACCTTGTGCTGCATAGTAGCTATTTTACTCACAACTAAAGCGAAATGGCTGCTTAGCGTTTTGAGCACTCTAGCGGTCGTTTGCGCAACTATGAAGGATCTAGTGGTGGGAATCGTGGACCTAATCTTTCAAATGCAATGTAGACTATTTGCATACAACGTACGAGTATATATAATTCAGAAAATATAGCGGTACGAAATTTAGCATAATTTTTATTAACTCTGTATACTTGTACATATCTATACTATTATAATATAGTATTAAACTCTACAACAAAATGCCACTATCCTTTAAAAATCACAACAACCAAAATAAATTTAAAAATCAAATAAAACACTGGATACGTTACACAGTGAGATCTGAAATACATAATATATTAACATCAACGACGAACTAACACCCATACCACTCAACTGCACGTAAAACACCTCACCTTACAATTATTTATTTTTTTCCATCAAGCACATCAATTTAATATAATGTAATTTAATATTTTGTAAATGAAATCCTCACCATTGGAAATCTCAGTGAGAATATCATTAGTTGGTATTTGTAATAAAAAAATAATGAAACATTATTATTATTATATTTTTGTGAAATATCCTGGAATTTCCAAATCTTATTCCTTTCTTTTTCTTTCCCGTTTTCCACTTAATTCAAACATCATCCTGAATTTCCATAATTTTAACAGAAATTTGGCAGCGGCATGAATTTTTTTACCTGATCATATATTTTTAAAAGTGCTATTGATTCAATAAAATATATGGTTCGAATTAATCATTTTTAACTGTAATTTGTGCTGGTTTATCACTCTTTTTCATTACCGTCGTTTTTACTTCCTCGCTTGTTCAATTGATAGAACAAATTTGTAAAATTTCCGCCAAAGCTTAAAATGAAGTTAATCAAGATTTATAGCTTAACCTGCTTCATAAATCCATTGCCTTATCAAATTATAAAAGAAACCTGATGAATAGGTAGCATTAATATCAAAACACAGCCTTTTCAGGAATTTCGTAAATGGCCATTAAATAAAAAGCCATTGTTTATAGCATTATTGAAGGAAATCCGACCAAGTTAAAAAATTTTAGTGGTAAAGGTATAAGAGTTTTTTTTTCTTTTGAACTTGTGGATGTAGTTTCTATGCCCGACGAAGCCTAAAGCTTGAAAAAATATTTTGACTTTTCACTTTATTGGAATAACGTTTTTCTTAGGCAAATATCGTTATTTTTTAGAGAATTCGCTGAATGACAGCTGTCATCCGTAACTCGGAACCGAAGTTAAGAGGAACGGTTACGCGGCCTTTTTCATATATAACTTAATTTTGGATTCGAGACCAAAATACCCATTCAAACTGAATTATGATAATGATGAATGTAAGTAAGTCTAAAGTCATGGTGTTTGAAAGAGAGAGTACGAAAACAGTGTCCAATATAGTTGTGAATGATGAATACTTGGAGCAGGTAGACGAGTTTGTGTATTTGGGAAGTATGTTTACGAGAGATGGAAAGACTGATAGGGATATTGAAAGAAGGGTGAATGCAGGAAACTCTATTAACGGAGGATTGAACGCGGTTGGCGCAAACAAAAAGTTGTCCAAAGAAGTGAAGCTAGCAGTCCACAATGGAGTGCTGATACCAACTCTGATGTATGGCAGTGAGGCCTGGAACTGGCAGAGATTGCGATTTTAAATGTTGAGATTCGTAAAGAATGCAAGGCTGATGTAAGCGTAGTGAGCAAGATTAAGAAAGGGACGCTTAGATGGTTTGGGCATGTAGAGTAAATGAATGAAGAAAGGAAAGTAAGGAGAATATATGACGCGAATGTGAATGAAAGAAGAAGCCGGGGACGTCCAAGGAAGATGTGGCACGATCAAGTGAATCAAATACTTGAGTCGGGCCACGTCAGAAGTCGGAATAACAGAAGAGAATGTATGAGACGTTGTATGAAAGTGAATGAAGCAAGATCGAGTTGTTTGGCGGTCCGTCCTCTCTGCCTACCCCTGCGGGGAAACGGCGTGATGGTTAGTTAGTTAGTTAGTAATAATTAAAGTTTTAGTAAAAATCTAGTACGTATGAGGAGTATTTTATTTATTTTTGTTTCAAATTATGAAGTACAGGCCTTGAAAAAAAAATCATAATTTTAGAGGCAACTTAGAAAATTATTTGCGGATTTATTGTATTTCTTTAAAAAAATATCATATTTGTTATGTAAATACGATAATGCAAATAAAACCATGAAAACAAAACATTTAAAAAAATCCTTTTTTCAGGTAGATACGAGTATTTTAAATTATTTACGGCAAATTTGTATTCCAACGTAAATTGGTCGTTTTTAATATAATTTAGTAAGTCCACAATAATGCTTATTTTAATGTATGTTTTTATTATTTTTATTTTTTATTCATTATATTTTCAAAGTGGATGGGGTAGAACTTTTTTTACATCACCGTTAGCCCCCAAATAATTATTAAAGGTGCCTCTAAAATCGCGAAAAATCAATTCCTTTCATGGCCTATATTTGATAATGTAAAACAAAAATAAATAAATTACTTCTAATCCGTACTAGACATTTACTATACTTTTTGATAAAAAAAAAGATTATTAGGTTTAAGTGAGTATTTTGGCCTCAAATCCAAAAATAAGTTATGAAACAGGCCCCGCACCCGTTCATCTTAAGCTAAAGCATTTAATAAACGAATTTAAAAATATGTTTAGTATTCACCACTTTATTAACGTACATTGATATTTACATGTTTCGAAAGCGATGCTTTCATCGCCAGGAATACATGAATAATAAAAATACTAATTCCTGACGACGAAAGCATCGCTTTCGAAACATGTAGATATCAAGTGGTGAATACTAGGTATATTTTTAAATGCGTTTATTAATAATGACGCCACAAAATGAATACCAATCGTTTGAAGAAATCGTATAAAGTATTTAAGCTTAAGGAAAAGGACAATGCTCTATCCTTAAAAAGAACCGGGATCAGGCCCCTTGGAATAAATAATTGAATTCGAGAATTTTCGCAAACTTTCTGTGTTTTCTACCTCTTTGGAAATGATGAAATGGATGAAAAGATATCGCGAGTTTAACGTTAATACTTTGGCACTTCAAACAAAAAAGCTGCTCAATTTTCACGATGACAGATCTCACCGTTCACGGTGTTTTACTACTACACTGAAACAGATTTACAGTTTCATAACAAAATAGTTTCGTAGAAACATAACCTTCCTATTTTAAAAACATATCAATTTTTTGTATAAACGTACTACATTGTTAAGCCTTTTTCGTCATTAATGAATATTAAGGCTATTTCTTCAACGAGAAAAATAATAATAAAAGAACACACTATAAACGAATAAAAAATAATTAAAAAAACTAAGAGGACATCACCGTATCACTGTACCTACATCGATCTGATAACGGTTATACGGTTTAATTTGGGAGGCGGGTATAGGTTACGCCGCCCCGGAAACCATTCATTGGATAGCTAACACATCTGCCATAGGACACCCCGTGTGGTTCGCTACATTGGGTGACTTAGCAGGAGCGCCCGGTTTCATGGGTTGAGGTTTGTCCATGTTTCATCGGTGTGCCTGAACATTTAAATTATTATTATTATTATTATAATCGCCTTGCACCACTGACCCCCATATTCCGACCCACCCCTCATACCTCTTTCCTTCCCAGAACTTTCTCTCCTTAAAAGACCCTCCACACAGCTTCCATAAATACGATATAGGCCCTGATAGAGACTATTTTCGTCAAGGTCTCCAGTGTGGAGTTGAGGTAAAAAAAAAGTAAAATCAATTAAATATGAACGTTTTTATTGATTTTTAACATTCGTTACAACCCCTTCAAAAAGTTTCGTGAAGGTTTGTGAGTTCATTAGCCTACTTCTACTATCCAGTGAAAGCTCGTTACTATGAGCGTGCGAGAGAATGAATTTTTAAATCCGGTTTGCGGTGGGATTTTTCCTAGAAAACTGATTTCCCTCGGGAAGAAGCTAATACTTAAATGAAATTTAAGGAACATAAAAAAAACATTATGTACAATCGCTCGTCACTTCAAACTGTCGTTTATAATTTTGAAAATTCGCACCATTAACACTAAAGTATTAAGCTTTTCCCACGGAGGTTATACGAAAAGTTTAGGGGTTGTTTTCCTTTGATAACCTTTTTTTATATTAAGTTTATCTGATCTTCATTCATCATGGTATCACCTTCACTTATTTAATTATTTACTCCCATTACAGGCTTTTACATGGACATTTACAAATAACATTGAAAAGATACATATGTACTATAATGGATAACAGAAAAAGAAAGAACATAATACGACGCTTTTATCCAGAGTTAAATAGTTTCAAATAACCTAGATCTACTCCATGAAGAAAACCATACAAATATCAAAAACATCGAAGTATTTCTTCCTCAGATGTTGAATCCGTCGCATTGGGGAATAATATTGGGACGCTGAAGTTGAATTGTCACAATAAAATGGTAGGTACTGTCTTGTCCTATCAGGTACATGTAAAGCAATGAAATATAGTAGGTCATGGGTATAAAACATTAAATTAACTATATTAAACAAACATTTTAAATCGCAAATAATTCTACGTTCAGATAATTTTTTCGATATTTAATTAATAAAGTAGATAATCGTAGTCTGCATTCTCTATGTATACCCATTCTAAAGTTACGTATCTTAAGAATTTACGTTGGATTCTTTCAATAGAGTGTGAATGAACTTCATAATTCGGAGACCAAACTGTGGAATTGTATTCGATATGACTCCTCACTAGTGACGTATGCAATCTGTTTATAGTATTGATATTATTGAAGACACTTGATACTCTTAAAATAAAGTCCAACATTTTCAAAGCTTTATTGGTTATGGTTTCTATATGCTTCATAAAATTGTGTTTCTAATCAAACCATACTCGTATACCCAAGTCATTAATTTCCAGATAGAAACTAACGAAACATTACTAATGGAATAATAAAAAAAAATGGATTCATTATTCGAGAAAATCTCATAATTTGACATTTGCTTATGTTTAGTTGTAACTTGTTATCTTGAAGCCATATAAAAATTCTAAACAAGTTTTATAACAGCGTATGACAATCAATAACATTTCTAATTACTTTGAATAATTGCAGATCGTTTGTGAACATTAGGACTTGAACATAATTGAAAATATATAGCACATCATTAACAAAAACAGTGCTGGCCCTAAATGTGACCCTTGGGGAACGCCACTCGTAAGAATTATCCGAAGTAAACTAACACTGCTGATCGCTATGCAATTATTTTTTATCACTGCACTGTTCAGTCGCAGGTAATTCTTTTCCTATACATATGTATATAACACGATTTTATAAAAATATATATTTCACCTATATTATTAAAGCATGACAGACAACAGCTGATCCCGGTGAACTAAAGTAACCAAGCGTTGTAAAGCGATCAACCGTTGGTGTTGTCTTTACACTACCTACCTACTTGTGTAATTTTCTAGTATAGCAGTGGCGTGCAGCCCACAAAGTCTGACAATCTATGCCTACAGTGAGAAAACCGAACCATAAAAATTATATTATTTAAAAAAAAATCGTATTATATAAAAATGGGTAAGGAACGTGCATACCCTTTTATTCAGATTGACAATCCGTTGTTAACAGACTGACTGCCATCTCTGATGCACATACGCAATGTAGGTATGCTGAGTCGGTTCTACGGATATTTCAATGGAGCCTGTTCGAAAGAGCTAGCAACGTTGATCCCCTCCGAAACTCGACGGACACGAGCGGAACATCCGTTCATGGTTGATGTCGGCTTAATGAGAACGGGTCGTTTGGCCGACTATTTTATGTGTAAATCGGCTCGTATGTGGAACGAGCTACCGGCATCTGTCTTTCCTCCAACATTTATCCAGGTCTCTTCAAAGCCCGCAAGCCCTTCCTACAGCCCCCTCTTTAATCCGCCTCACAACGTTTCCCAACCGGGTAGCGATATAATTACCCTGTACGTGTTCTGATTATACAGGGGCGCTCTTGTGAGGTGTCAAATAAAAAAAATGTAAAAAAAGATGGCCAGATTATTTATTAACTATTTTATATGCCCGTGGGACTTAAACATTACATAAAATGGTTACGCTTAGTGTAAGCAATAAAATAATGGTCGAATACAATAATTACTTCCATTACGATGGTTTGCAACGAAGAAAAAAAAATAATCTAAAATTTTCAAAAATAATATTTTGACACGATAAAAAATTGTTAAGATGTGTTACATCGATTTCGTCATATTAAAAATACGAACAATGTAGGCTAGAATTGGCGATTCAAATTAATTATGTCAACATTTTCAAATATTCGATGCACAATTCCTACCCGATCTTGAAAAACTACCCAAAACCTACCTTTGATCAAAGAGAAATGCACACGAATGCGTAATATATGCACTTTAAAATGTAAATTTCAGTTCACCTACTGTATCATTTGTAATAAAATGTACTATGTATTTATATATCGTATTGTAAAATTTTTGTGTACAGTGCCAGAGAAAAATTCTCCCTCTTCCTGTGTCACCTGTGGTTAGAAGTGCATAAATGTGGAGATAATAATCTGTACCCAGTAAGCGGGCTGCCTATTGCTACTGTATGGCTTTTATTTCAAAGAATTGTTAACTGTGTTTTATTTCCTAGCGGCACTTGCTGATAGCAATCTTATATTTAAACCCGCTCACTAAGATAATGGAGGGTAAAACTGTGTATATGTCTAAATAACATGCTACCATAGACTATCACTCACTCACACTTAATGCTAAAAAAAACCGCATTCATCACTTTTAAAATAAAAAATATTAAAAATTAAGATACAAACCTTAACTGTAATGTAATTGTCTATCATAGGGAAATGTTAACCATATAACGTGTAACCGACGTGATCGTAATTATCATGATTCTTAGGATTCCAATTTGGCAACATTATGTTTATCAATGTACTTCGTGATTTGTATTGTACTATTGGCACCATCTTGTGTAAGATTTATAACATTTGTTTATCTCGCAGTGTTATCGACGTGATTGGAGCACACGGTAATTTCCATAATAGATTGACTCCGCGGGAGCCCAGTACCGTGTGGCAGACTTTCCTATCACTTCGATAACACATCCGACCCCGCGACAGCACGATACCGTGTTGCGGGTTTTCGACAATGCAACCAACCCCGTGGCAGCACAGTACCGTGCACGGACCCCTTATTTACATGTCTGCCTCAGCAGCGCCCCTGGTGTTGAAAACTTGTATCACTTTGTAATAATATAAAAGCGAAAATTTCTGAAAATAAAGGCAGTCACACTCGGACGAGCAATCGTGACTCGTACCCAGTCACATCTTGTAACCATAGAAAGTCTTTAACTTCTCCTGCCTCCCACCTGAACCTGCCTCAAGGATAGTCGGCCCTGTACCAGCATAGAAAGTGGCTTAATCCAGCACCTACATGTTTACAGTCTTGTAACGACAATGGTCGCTTACATAACGTATTTAGGCACTAAAATTGATCAACTTTAAAGTGGGCTGACCACATTAATTATTTGAATAACAAAATAAATAAACAAATCAGGAATGCCTTCAGTACAAAATATTTGATTTAATCTACATGGCTCTCTGCAAATCACTATTAGAATATGGTATTATCCGATGATAATATTTTAAATACGCGTATACTCATTAGAACACAAAAAGCCACCATGAAAATTATACTTAAAATCCCTGTAAGAACGCACTGACGAAATCTTCAACAAACTTAACATTATGTCAATGAAACAATTATACTCTAAAACAATACTACTTTACATTCATAAATACAAAAAAAAACAAGAAATAACAACAATCACACATATTAATCAAGATCTCAGAGTCAAAAACACATACAACAAGGAACCAAAAACACAACATTTGGACAAAAAAAACTTCTTATACTATGGTACTAAACTCTACAACAAAATCCCACTATCCTTTAAAAATCACAAAAACCATAATAAATTTAAGAATCAAATAAAAACTGGATACGTTACGTAGGGAGATCTGAAATAGAAAATATATGAACACCAAAATGAATAATACCGAAACCACTCAACTACACTCAAAACACCTCACCCAACAATTATTTTTATTATTTTCATCAATTTAGTATAATGTCATTTAATATTTTGTAAATAAAATCCTCAGCACGGGAAAACCCAGTGGAGATATCATTATTTATTATTTTGTTATATAAAAAGAAGATAATAAAACATTATTATTTTATTATTAAATAGAATCCATGATGGAGTATTAACTTAATTTTCCTAAAAAAAATCTTTATTTATTTTAACGCTTTGGATTCAAAGCTAAAATACTCGGAAAGGACCAAAACCTATCGACCTGGTCTAATTACATATGCAATTGAAATTCATAAGCACGCCATTAACTCCGATAGGGTTTCCACTCAGCAGTTCTTGAAAGCAGGCTTTGAAGGGTGTGTTCAAGTGGGGGATGGTAGGGTTCACATCGGGGGCAGTCCATAAAATGTCACGCAGTATGGGTAAAGGGGGAGGACGTTTTTCCCCGGTCAATGTAAAGAGTTGGGGGTTGATGTGTAACTCGCGATCATGTGCTAAATCTATTTTCCACGTCTATATACATTTATGGAAAGCTATAAGTTCTGACTTTTCCATCCTGTAAGCAGATAAAATCCACCAGGAAATGTTTTCCCTCTGATGGGGGAAAATTACTAATAAATTCCTTCGTTGCCTCACACGGACTATTGTAATAGTGCATATGCTGGCCTCCCTCAAAAACAATTCAATAGTCCGTCTTCAATGCTGGGGCGAAAATGATATTTCGTGAATCTAAATATTGTCATATAACCCCACTTCTAAGGGATCGCCTTCATTGGCCCTGAAAGACTAGAGTTCAAGATCTGCATACCGATCTTCAAAGCATTGCAGGAAATGGCGCCAGCTGAATTATGTATCCGACAGGACTTAAGCGATTGACAGCTTACTCTGAGGTCAGCAGATCGTCTAATTGAACTTTTAAGGTCAAATCGAGCCGTCTACTATGATAGCTCATTTAGTGTAAATGGCCCGCTTATTTGGAATAAACTTCCTCCAGCCAATTACCAATATCCAGAAATTGACTGAATTTAAACGGACTGTAAAAACAATTATTTAAAAAATCCTGCTGTCAATAAATTTTAACTTCTCTTCAATTTATTGTAAAAAGTTATTTTCTCAAGCCTCCGATAATGGTTTGGTTTTGGTTTCCTCCTTATTCATTTATTAATGTAATTTCAGTTATTGCTAAATATAACCCGACTCCTGTATTAAAATTTTGCTATTTTTGCACTGTCGTTGCGAATGTATTCTGTTCGTATGGCTTTGTATATACTGTATAATATTTAGTAATTTTATTAGATGAATCTGAAAGAATACTATGGAAGTAATATTAAGATTATGTAATATGTTAAGAATGTATAAATAGAATGTGAAAGGAGCACTGTAGGAATACCACTCATTACCAATCATTATTTTAAAGTGTATTATAGTAAAGCGAACTTGAAGTGAAATAACACAAAACTGCGCTATATAAATGCTATAAATGTTATTATTTTTTTTGTCATGAAAAATAAAATGTGACGACATTCATTGTCGAGCGGATAAGATTCTTGACTCGGGAGTAAGGTGTTGTGGATTAAAAACCCGCCGTGATTTGACAGATAAAAGACAATAGTCGCAACTGCATCTCGAATCCAGATCTTCTTACTGACACCAACATCTCGTGCAACATTATCTTCAATATAATTCCAATATTATTTTGGCTGTGTTATATTTCCAAGGTTCTTAATATTGCGAATTGGGGAAATGAGATCGATAAAATACCCTATTTTAATTAGGTCTCAATAGCTCCATTTGGTAGAATTATTGGTTCCGGTAAGACTAGAAATAGGGGTCCCCAACCAGTGAGGAATTCCTCCCCAGGGGGAGAATGGAGAGGGTCCAGGGAGGATTGAAAATGTTGGGAAATGCTAAAATAACAACAAATAAGTTCTGAGTTCCAACTACCCGGATCCAGTGGGATAATGGCATCCCCGATTTTGGGTATATTGCGAAGCTGAAGAGAGTCGGGTGGTAAATGAGATGGGGAGAGGAAGGTTGGGAAGTACCTGGCTATTTATACTTCATCGAACACAAATAAAGCCATTTCTAGCAACATTTCGACAGGGTGACAACAACCCCAGTAAGACTATGTGGATTGTGTTGTGAAGCTGAAGATAGTGCAAGTACCTGGCTGTTCATATCTGATCACTAAACACGACTAACGCCATGTCTAGCAACGTTTCAAATACACAATTTAGTGTTAATAATGCTATACCTACACAAATCTATAGTTTTATTCTAAGCTTGACGAAATTTTGCACACTTGACCTCCAAAACAAGAGGAGGGTCTACATGTAATTTGGAAATACCACCCCCGGCCCCCTTTTCCACTCCTTAAAGCAGAATTTGGCACAATTTGATGACATTTTGCGCACTTGACATTCTAAATAAGAGGAAAATGATTGGGTAGGGATAGGAGAAGTTGTAGGGATAGGAGTAGGGGTAAAGTTTCTTTATCTCTATAGACACTTTAGTATGGAGTTAGATAAATATCTATTATTTATTTATTTAACTAAAAATAGAACACATGCACATTTATTACATGTTTTATAACATGAACATAACATGTCTTCCACACAAAAAAAATGTAACTTGTAATCTATTTACGTACTCATGTCTGTCTTCTACTCAACTTTTTATCAGTTCCTAAACCAGAAATTCAAGCATGTGGAAGATGGGATTACCTGGTTCTTTGAAATGTTGAAATATAACATACTGTACCGGTAGTGTGGTGAAGCAACAAAGCAGTCCAGAAAATGTGGGCTGAATTAGCAGAGTGCAGATTCTGCAATGTAGAAAATTTCGAGAGACTGCCTGCGTGTCGATAGCTCTGAAAGAATCCTAATTCTGGAACTTGCGGCGAAGATAATCTGGAAAACCAGATGAGAAAAAAAAGGTGAAAGAAGGAGTGAAGAGAAACGAGAGGATGCCATGGAAATTGAATAACCTACCTTGTTCGTTGATATCCCAAGCACTTAAATTCACTTCACTGAAACTTCACTAATCCAGAATTGGCCAGCTGCTCTGATGTCGCGGCGGTGAACTCCCTTATCATCCCGCGATAGACCTTGAGATCGAACTGAAGCTGGCAATATCTCCTTCGAGTGACAATAAGAATCGGATCGGGTAGGGAGGGGTGGGTAGTTAACGATGTGACAATTATGCAAAACAGCCTGAGACACCTGTCATAAGTGTAAAATCACCTTTCTTTGTAGGACAACCTATATTTTGGCGCCATAAAGCGCGGTAAGGTAATTTTTTTTTGTTCCATCAGAAAAGGTTGGGTGGAAATTTATTATGTATAGGTACTTCAAAACGGGGGGGGGGGTGGTAGGGCTTTACGGCATTTAAGGGGGAATAGCTGTGAAAAGGTTAAGGACCCCTGGAGTAGAAGATCTGGGTTTTATTACCGGCTGAAAATAATTTTTTTTCTCCGTCTTTATCTAATTCGTGTTTTCGAGAAGAGTTTTTGATATTATCTTCATCAATAATTAAACATTACAACGAGGTTTATAAGTTTCAATGAGTTATTTCTAAGAAATTAAATAGATTTTAAAATTACTTTTTACGTGTTATTTCGCATAGTAACAATAATTAAATGTAGGCAAAGAAGATTGGTTACCTTCCTTTTTATTGTGTCAAAAATGATTTATTATGGGTGAAAATTAATTCTCTATTCTGTGAGGTACTTGCAGTTGAAATATGTTTTAACCGCATTAAAGCTAACCTAACCACAGTTTTAAAATGGATTTGAACGCCAAAATAGTTGCCAAAATAATAAATATATATATATATTACAGAATTCAATAAATACATTATTAAATTCGATTTACATTAAATTTAAAAAAAAAATAACAGAGTTTTACGAATTAACTACAAAAACAATTAATACAGTTATATTTTTACAATTATTCTAAACTATTACAACTAAATGGTAAAATCCTAGAATAAACTCATTATTGATCAGTATTCACCAACCTTTTATTATATAATTAATATTAAATCATTTTTATAATAAGAACAACTGTAACACATATTAAAAAATCATTTTTTTAAACCACATTAATATATAAAGTAATATAATGAATAAATTCAAAAATACCATAAAAGTTAAGTTTTGTAAAATCATGTTATAACAACACTGAAAAATATAATCCAAGTAAAATCATGGTTTGTTACCCCTGACACCTAAAATTGTATTTAAACCATAGTTTAAGCATTAATTGTACCAGTCTGAAGATAGCCGTCACAGGCAGAAACCGGTCACGGTCAAAAATAAAAGTGGAATAAAGTTAAACAGTGTATTTTATTTTATCATTACAATGGATTTCAACCGTGTATTTATTAACAGTTGCAAAAATAGAAATACTTAATTTATTTTTATTTTAAACTTAACATTATATTGCAGTATGAAAATCTTTACTTTCTCTTTGCATACCGTTCAGTATAAACATGCCTCTAGTAAATTGTTCACCTACCGCGACGTATTTTATTGCGGATTGCGTTATAATGGAAACCATAAATTAATGAACCAGATAATTTAAATGTAAATAAATAAAAACTTTTACCAAGTACGTACAATTATTCTGGCTAGCCTCCAATTATTATTTTTAAGGGAGGCTTTAGCGGCAGGAAAAATGTTTGGCATTTATTTGCCTAAGTATCTTATTAATTCAATACTTTACGAGCGAATAGCTCACCCTTATAAAATTTCCAGACAAACACTTTGATCATATTTCACAATCTCTCCCAACGAACATAAAACGGCCCTAAATGCGACAATTTTGGAGATTTATCTATAAAAAAATAAGTGTGGTATCAGTTTCTCCTCGGTGAAAATAAAATATAAATAAATCGCTTTTTTATTTGGCAAGAAAAACTTTTGTAACTACGATAAGATTGTTCCACTCCAGTCGGAAGTACTCCTTTCTCGGTGCGACCGGTGCACAAGGGAAAATGATTTGTTGGAACTAAGAATACGTGCTCCGAGGTTTGTATTTTAATCATCCTGTATACGTAACATACTCTGGGCAAAATATTAAAAGAGTAGTATGGAAAGACTTCGTGTACAGTACAATAACGGCTTCCGCATAATGTTTGGCCTCCCCCGATACTGCAGCGCTTCCAGTATGTTCACAGAAGGACGAATTTCCAGTTTTGCAGCCCTTATAAGATCCAGGGTAGCTGGGATGGGGGAAGAATCAACAGCTCCGGGAAAATCCTCATCATGGAGACCCGCCTCAGTCCAGCCTCCAGCATCGACGCATACTGTAGAAATATATTGGCCTCTCACAATTTAAATACCGCAGCACCTTAAAGGCTTTTTTTCATGTATTTTGTTTTTTTTTAATTTTTGTGTCATATATCATTCACCTACCATCTTAATATTATTTTATTTTTTTAAATTTTGTATATATTTTCTATATTTTTATAACTATTGAATGTATATTTTGTATGGAATATGTGGAACTGCACTAACCTCCTCACACGCTGTAATAAACATTATTATTACTATGACAAACTGGAATAAATATATTGGACGAGGATCGAGGGATGGATTTTTCGTTGTTCCATCATGTTTTCTTCCTGCTTCTTCTGTATCATTCCTGATTTCTTGCTTCTTCCCTCTTCTTACCGTTGTCACGGTTTGTAATTTATTATGGTGAACAAAGACATGTTGGTGTGCATTTTTACAAGAACTGTGAATATAGGTCTACATTGAAAACATTACGATGTAAAAAATATCTCTGTGAATGGAACGTTAATAGGCCTTTATTTCAAAGGGTGGATACGTTTTAAATCTAGATTTAACTTATGCCATTTCACGTTTATTTTTAAAAGCAATACGATTACGGAAAAAGCGATGCCTTTTCATCGAATTAGTTTAAAACTCTTCCTTGCAGATGCTGTCAACTGATTTGACATGTCTCTAATTATTTCAATATCTCTGTGAGTATACTAAACACAGAGTTTATATTTTAGGTGTTTGTCACCAATGCATTTATGTATTGGATAAAATAAATAACACATCTAAGTATTTACCGAACGCAACAGGAAAAAATGTTTTGTTGAAAAATAGGGAAAAATCTATTTAACATAACTTGCCGAGTGGTGTGATAATCAGCGAGAGGTGTGCACGATGCGCGGTCGTCAGTAATAGCCGGCAGTCAGCCAGCTGTAATTTATTTATTTGTAAGAAACAGCTTTTAATACAAATATATGTACAAAGGAAGTCCAACAAAAGGTAAGCAAACAAAGTTTCTTATGCTAACAGTGGTTAAATACAGATGTTTTATTTATGAAGTTAACAAGATAAAGAAAAACAAAATAAGAAGGAAGGGAGGAGAGGAAGAGGAAGATAGGATCGGGACAGGAGATGCTCCCGATACATTTTATATTCGTGCATCCATTTGTGGTATAACTTCGGTTCGATATTTTGAAAGGGTATTGTGAAGGATGTCGATATTGTGAAATTGTGCGTTATATTGCCCACAAATACGGGGAATTGGAGAATTGAAACTAAGATTGGTCCTGCACATCATTTTAATTATGTACATTTAATACAATGATTTACATAAGTAATAAGTGTGAACTGTTAATGTTTATCCAACTTTAAAATTGCATAATTCTAAACGTGTGCCTTCCCTGTACACTGAGTGTACAGCACAGGAACTCGAGGTATTTTCAAGCACCGTGATTAAAGGGTTGAAAGCGTCAAGATAACTTTCTAGGTCAAAGCTTTTATCAGTATAACAAATCTTTCTCAGAGCGGAAGTGATTTCCGTTTCCAGTGATTGTTCCAAACTGAAATCTGGGTGAATATTGCTAAGATGATAGAAGAGACAACAAAATAAGCGAAGAATGCAATTGTTTTACCTGTCCGTCAAAAACATCTTTTGAATTTTGGATATATTTATACGTAAACATTAAACGAAACTTTCTCTGAATATTCAGTAATACGATACTGTAATATCTGTTCCGAGTTGGCCTCGGTTTTTGTCCGAATTTAGTTTGCTTTTGCCTTAAGTGGTGTATTGTGCTGAATAAATTTTCGTCCCGAAATAATTATTTGGCCGCGGTGTTATTTCGTAAAAGGCGTAATGAATAGAAGTCTCTCACCATTGTTACAGTCAAAGTGCTGACAGAATGGACCGAATAACGAAGGGATAGAAAGAGCGGTAACTAATCTACCATCGGTAGATACTCGCCCCAGTGGGAGTCCACCTCTAGGAATCAAAACTTAAAAACAAAAACAGATGTGATTAGCCAGGGACTTCTGTTCAATGGTTATTTTCTCCTTACGCAGTGAACTCCCATTAAAAACAATGAGAAAATAAGAATGCTTCCATTTTAATATAACCATATTATAAACAGCGCATCGTTAAAATTCTGCCTTAAAATCCACGCAGCCAAATACCACGGTCGAAGAGAAATGCGATATTCCCGTAGATGCTGTGCTAGATAAATTCAGCACGTATGGCTTCACGATCCCGAGCAAATACTTCATACAAAAAACCAAAACAACATACTCCCCCCTGACGCTGGAAAAAAATTAATAACATAGGCCGAACCATGTCGAAATTTGTGCGCAGCGATAAGAAGGAATGTTTATGAAAAGAGTTAGTACTAAAATATTTTTTTCTTATTCGTCCATTTCCCTAACCGTTCAATTTTAATGGCATTTGCAAATCTACTAGCAAAATTCAATCCTTTTTTTAGATAGTACGTTATCTTCCTAAGTTAAGAAAGTTTTGACAAAACGTCGTATTGTCTCAAGTCGCTAGTTATTATAGTACCCCTCCCACCAACTTTATAGTATATGATTGCCGTTGTATTCGACGATTCACTGAAGGATAACTCCAACAGAAAGTACATTTTGATGAAATATATCCTCTCTTGAATCTCTGATTGTTAAAAAGACCCCTTTAAAAAGACCACGAACCGCAACTGCTTTTGAACTATCTTCTTTCCAACTTTTACCCGGGTTTTTTGACAAGATCTGATTAGCCAGGTACTTCCAAACCTTCTTCTCCCCATCTCCTACCCTTCCCCACGTCCACCAGTAGCACAAATTTCTCCAAAATGATGGTTTATCTGCGTCAAGTGACCGGATCTGACTAGACAGGGATTTCCCACCTTCCTCATCCTCTTAACCACCCCCACGAGCATAACGCACATCCGCAACTACGCTGCACAATTCTGATTAATTGGAACAATGAATTTCGAAATTTTCCATCCAAACAAACTACATGTTTGAACATAAGTAAAGCATTAATCGAGATTTTTGTATGTATATTACAATAAATTGAAATGCATCAATTGTAATGGTATCTATTGTTTATAAAGTTGGTGTAAATAATTGTACATACGAGTATACTATTACGACATAAAAAAGATAACTTTGTCTCCATCACTTCTGTTTTATTTAAATTTTTTTGCCGACCGGGTTGCAACTTGTATTTACAAAACCTATACCCTTTCAGACAAGGCGAGGGCTAAAAGAGAGTAACTTTTATTTTCCTAAAATCACTTACAAAACCTATACTTTTTCGGATACGGTAGGGACTGATAATAGTAGCCTTTGTTTGCCCAAAACCAGCAACATAACCTATAGTATTCTGGAGAATCGAACTATTTTTAAGAGCCGGTTGTTTTTGGAAATTTAGAAAAAACAGAAAAATAGGATTTGTAGAAGAGATGGACGTGTTTTGAGTGCTTTTTGATTAATTCTGAACTAAAATATAAACTGAGAAAATTTTAAACATTTTTTAATTTTTAAATAAAACACTCACTTTATTTTACCCACCAGTTAAACCTAAATTAATAAAGAAGAGTACCTCTTGAAGGCTTTTATTTACGCTTAGTAAATTAGGTACTCTATTCGTTATGTAATTTTAAAAATGATTTGAGATGTGAATTAACTAATAACTATCCATCACGCCTTTTCTCCGCAGGGGTAGGCAGAGAGGACGGACTCGATTTTGGCATACACTTCTTGCTTCATTCACATTCATACATCGTCTCATACATTCCCTTCTATTATTCCGACTTCTGACATTGCCGGACTCAAGTATTTGATTCACTTGATAGTGCCATGTCGCCTGCTTCTTCCTCCATTCACATTCGCGTCATATATTCTCCGTACACTCCTTTATTCGTTTATTCGCTCCACATGCCCAAACCATCTAATCGTCCATTTCTTAATCTTGCTCATGACGCTTACATCAGCCTTGCATTCTCTACGAATCTCAATATTTTTCACACGATCATACATGGTTTTATCACACATTCGCCTCAGAGATCTCATTTCTACGGCATTCAGTTTACCTTCATCCTTCCTCTGCCAATTTTATGCCTCACTGCCATACATCATGGTTGGTATAAGGACTCCATTGTAGACTGCTAGATTTGCTTTGAATATTTTCCTTTAATAGAATTCAGATCCAAAACGAAATTGTGAAAATAAAAAATCTGGGTAATTTTTTAAATATGCGCTCATGTCTATTTACACTGGGTGCAAAAAAAATTGTTTAAAAACTCTTTTTAATTCACATTTAATCGATAATATACTCACAATTTTGTTATTGTTGTTATATTTGGGATATGCCATCACTGACAACCTAAATGATAAAAATGACATAAAACGCCAAAGTAGAGCACTGCTAGTGCGAGCCAACATGCTCGCCAGGAGATTCAACAGGTGCAGTCCTCTGGTAAAGAAGTAACTATTCCAGACATATTGCATGAGCTTTTACACTATCGAACTATGGAAGAGGTATACACAAGGCGTCATGAACACACTCCGCGTACAATATAACCACGCTACCCGGGCGTTGTTCGGCCTCCCTTGGCGATGCAGCGCCTCGCAGATGTTCGCAGAGGGAAGGGTGCGTGGGTTCGCTGCTTTGATTCACCAGTAGCCGGGACGAGTCAGCGCTACCGGAAATTGGAAAACACTCTTGTTTTGTCTTGATAATTTCCCTCAGGCCACCGTAGCATAAGTGCTAAATATGTTCACCTTTTTATGTTTTTATTTTTTTATATTCTATTTCCATATCATGTAATTTATTGAGATGTATTTTTTTATATGGCAGACAGAGTATTGCACTCACCGCTTTGTGCAACTGAAATAAACACATTATTATTAATATTATTATGTCTCCGAATTAAAACATTAGGGTTCCTTTTCTTAATTTATTCTTTATGAGTATAATAATAGTATCATTTTCAATCCAATCTCTTTGCTGGGCTATTTCGCTTCATTTCATTGTTCGCAGCTCCAAATAAAAACACCTTTGCTTACAAAAAGGAATACCTCTGTAAGGAATGAAAACATAGACAAATTGGGGAAACATAATACTGGTGTTCAGCGGCGTGCGACCTGACAATGAACGAATTATTTAAACGTATCTAATACTTCAATTTTTTTTTTTCATGTTATAAATATAATGGTATTTTTTTACCGCACGGACCTCCCAAATACCCGAATCAACCTAGATTCCCACATCATCCCAAAAATGTGGATGTGCTGTGAGACTGGAGGCCGTTTGGTTCCCATCCTTCCTCAACCTCTTTTTGTCTCATGTGGAATGCGACGAGAAGAGGTTCGCCGTGGTTGAGATGCACCTAGATATTCAAATCTGGTCTCTTAAATCACTTCTAATGTCATTTAAAGCATACGTTCCCAGCAGGGGTGGTACTGCCCCCCAATAGGCGTTGGTGAGATTCAAGGGGGCGTTCGTGGCCTCAAGGTAAAATGGGGGGCGTTGAAGGGGTATAAGGGTGTGGTGAACGGCTGAAATGGGGGCCAGGGAAACAAAAATATTTTTAATAAATTTTACTAATGATTTCAAATTGAGTACTTGTTTGTTGAAAGAATCATGCAACATAATGAACTTTTCAATTTTTCTATTGATTTATAGATGGATTAATCGTTTTTTCGTCAGTTACTTAACACTTAACCAGGTTTCTCGGGACCTATTGTCCTGGGAACAATAATGTACTGCATAATATAATAAGTAAAACATGCACATAAATACTTATCAAGAGCAGGAAGCTATCATAACTGAGAACAGAGGCGATGAAAACGTTTCAATTCTGAATAGCGGTCTTCCATCAGAGTCATACATAGTCAATATAAAACTCTGGAACGTGCCTCAAATATATGATATTATCTTTTTTATTTATTGTATGTGAAATAAAACAAATAAACGTATTTAAATTTATTTACTTAAGCCAGGTTTCGTTCGAAAATTCATACAGAAAATTTAATGTGTTTTTTTCGGAGTTGAATTTTTTTGTTGTTTTTTTCATTGCACGCCACTGTAATGTTTTAGGTGAGGCGGCGTAACCTTTATTCGATGAACCAAGACTAATAGGAAGATATCGCTTTTCTCTTTAGGACGGGAGAGCAGACGGTATTTTTCATATTGCTTGTAATTTAATGAAAAAAAAAATAGAAGTGTAAAGTTGTCAGACAGTGATTGGGAAACAGGTCCGGTGCGTTATGCAACCCTTCCTTGCCGGTGCTGTCAACTTTTTTGACAAATCTCTAATTATTTAAATATCTCTGTAAATATACTCGAACTAAACACAGATTTTATTTATTTATTTGCAAAAATCCTCTATAAATTACTTTTTTTGTGGTTTTTCTAACGGAAGCTTGTTACTCAAAACTCTAAATTTAGAGTACAGGTTACAAAATTCAAAAATTCTTTCAATTGCTTTAAAGTGATAATAAAAAAAAATAATACATTTATTTAACAAAAACTGCCCAACTCAAAAGAGAAAGATTTGTCGTGTTTGAGTTGGGGAGCAGCGCCATGTAGCGAAAGTAATGGTAACTAAGTATAGAAATAAAATACGTATAGAATACATAAATTCAATTTGTAAATGAATTAATAATTACTTTATAATCACCACTTTATTAATATATACATATCAACATGTTTCGAAAGCGAAGCTTTCCTCATCAGTAATATACAATATATCAAAAAATAATAATGTAAACTATAGACAAATGATAAACCAATCATTATTTTGATATAAATAAAGGTTTAAAAAAAATGCATAAAAATACAACCGGTTTACAATTAGACAAATTTAAAATTTCAGAAATTAGAAAAAGTGTTAATAATCAATTAAATGTATTAAATAATCAAATATTCTTTTTAAACAACTGTCTCTTGAATTAATTTTCATTTTAATATTAATAATAAAGGTAATTTCTCTCTTAATTTCTAATATAAACTTGTTAATAATTTTTTGTTTTGTTTATAATTCGTCTATTCCTACATTATTCTATTCTATGTTTATCATTTGTTTATACTCACACAGAACGGCTCAACATAGTCCAAAAGGGGATAATAAAGACAATTCTAATTCAAGTTCCGGTTGAAACTTTACTCAAAAGACGAATTATTTAAACTTTTTAAAAGTATATCTGAATACTCCACTGCCGAACGTAGATGCACAATCAGGCAGTAAGTCAAAATATACTGTTTATGCCTAAATTTAATACATCTTTTGGACAGAGGAATGTTAAATTTCATGCTGCAAAACTTTGTAATGCCTTACCAAATTAATTTTGAAAAGTTACAGAAATTGACATTCTTAAAAATAGAGTCAAAACATGGCTGATAAACGTGAGTGATTATGAACTTGCAAACTACATAAAATCAAATTAAGATAAATGGATAATTAGTAAAAAAAAAAGGTGCAGGCCGCCTCAGAACAGGAAACCCTAGTGAGGAGGACTGTGGATACTGTGACTTTGTAACTAACTAACTAACCATCACGCCGTTTTACTGCAGGGGTAGGCAGAGAGGACGGACCGCCAAACAACTCGTACTTGGCATACACTTCTAGCTTCATTCACATTCATACAACGCCTCGTACATTCTTTTCTGTTATTCAGACTTCTGACATATATTTGATTCACTTGATCGTGCCATATCTTCCTCGGGCGTCCCCGGCTTCTTCTTCCATTCAAATTCGCGTCATACATTCTTCTTACACTCTTTTCTTTGTTCATTCGCTCTTCATGCCTGAACCATCTAAGCGTCCCTTTCTTAATCTTACTCATTACGCTTATTCTTTACGAATCTCAATATTTTTCACACGATCGTACATGGTTTTATTACATATTCGTCTCAGAGATCTCATTTCTACGCATTCAGTTTACTTTCATTCTTCCTCTGCTAATTACATGCCTCACTGCCATATATCAGGGTTGTTATCAGCACTCCACTGTGGACTAGTAGCTTCGCTTCTTTGGACAACTTTTTTTTAGCGCCAACCGCATTCAGTCCTCCGTTAATGGAGTTTCCTGCATTCTCCCTTCTTTCAATATCCCTACAGTTTTTCCATCTCTCGTAAACTTACTTCCCAAATATACAAACTCATCGACCTGCTGCAAGAATTCATCATTCACTACTATATTGCACACTGTTTCCGTACTCCCTCTTTCAAACACCATGACTTTAGACTTACTTACATTCATCATTAGCTCATTCTTCATACATACTTCGTTCATCCTACATTTTTTTAAGTATAATAATATGCTATACTTACATGTAAAACCTTTAAATATAAATTAATAAATAAATAAAATAAACGGTCAATTTCTCTGAGCGCCTTTTAATGACTAAAATCACGACAAAGGCGCTTTACATCTTGTCAAAGTTTGTAGCACCTTGACTTAATCACGACTACAAGAATCTTGAAAAAAGGTAACAGCCAAAAATATATGAGAATTAATAGAATATGCTATTAACATTTCTTAGAAATCGAATTATGATACCGGTGAAAATGACGGACGAAGCGGATTAGGGGGCAGGGTCCCGGAGAGACCATAAGGTCCTGAGTTCGAGTCTCAGCTGCTTCCGTTACTTTGCTTTCTTTTCTGTATCTTTTCGGTTTTATGTTTCATTTTAAGATTATTATCTTCAATGATTAAAAATATTATTTTAATTTGTTTATTGTATCTGTAACAGACGCATATTCATTCCAAATTTTAAGATGTTAATACCACTGCGATGAAACGATTACCCAGCCTTGATAGGAAGTGTTATCACTGTTCACGTGCGAAATTCGCATTAGTTCATTCGATTCATCTGTGTTATAGTTTTGTTGATCATTTTTGCGGTCCTTTCTTTCCTGAAAATGATTGCCCCCATTAATAATAATTACCCCTAAATGTGGAACAGATGTTAAATATTTTTAAAATAAATACAGAAACAACTAGTACGAAGAGTCAGTTGTCATTCAAGAGCCGTACAAGTTTTTTTTTTACTCATCTTGCCTTCGCCTTCCACATCTGCTGCCTCGCCAAGCCTCTAGACTCTGCCTGACTCTGTCTGGAGTAGCCGGCCCTGCTCGGGCTCGCCAGGACCAGGATCATGCAGAGAACAACCTCGTACAATGCTCTCACCTTAGCACTGGGTACTAGAAGAATGGCACCCCTATAAGGCATCCCCAGAAGAGACTGAACGTATTTGGAATCAGCGCCCTACATTTACAGTTTTGTGCTGACAGGTGTCCAGAACCACATCTGTCCAGTACAGTTTAACAGTTCTGATTAAAAAAATACTTTGCCTTGTGTATAATATATGACATTTTAGAAAATAGTGCCATTGTAAAAATATATTCTATTAGTTTTTCGTAGTTTCCGTGAGATTTATTGTGTGTTTAGATTGTACACCATCTGTCAAAATAAGACAGTTCCAATATAAAATAGTACATGGCGCTCATTTCTATTATCGGAGTTTATAAATTTATTGAATTATATTTGGTCAAGTACCTACATGATTGATGGGAATATTATTGGCAAACAAATTTAATTAAAAACAAATAATAACAAACCTGAATTTTTTGTTGCCAACAAAACCAACAGCATGGAAGTGATTCGTCGAAAAATTCGTCTAGGATGATTGCAATTTAATTAAGGAACTCCAGTGAAAAATACAATGAATATAAATATATATATAGATCAGCAAACACCGATTCGGAATATATAACTTTCATTGTGTATATACGTAGAATTTATAAATCGTTATTTAAAAGTGAATAAAAAATCAGCTCATCAAAACACCGTGTTATGTTGATACGATTGTATTTGGAACATCTGACGTCACGTGAGTATTCTGTTTTTGGATCGGTTTTAAAAATATTATTTTTTGAATTTCTATTGTATTTTAAATACGTATTGTTTTAGTTTTGGGAATGTTTTACCTTAATTTGGATGACTTTAAGCTCTATAATTGTTGGTCAATAAAAACAACTATTATTCATTAATGAAATTAGAGTATTCGTGATCAAATCAATTATCAATACGGATATTATGATAATGGTAACGATCAATACTATTATTCTTCTTTGAGTTAAAGTTTGTAAAAATTTTAATAATTTTATTTCTTATGTTTAGTTATGGTTTACCATTAATATAATATATCATGATGTACGGTAAAGCTCATCCTTCTTTTGGCATTTGATATTTTAACCTCAAAACTGAACAAAACCGACCGACCATATATTTGAAGCATTATGGAGGCCTTTGAAAAATTGAAACATTGAAAATTATTTTAACCATTAAATTAACTTTAGAAAAAAAAACGAAATATACTGGTATTTAAGATGAACGTCATTGTTGATATATTTTTTAAAAAATTGAACTGGAGTTTCAGTACTCACCACTTCTTGGTACGTTGAAATTATTAAAACAATATAACATATTTATTTAAGAAAACATTATCATTTAAATTCGGGGAAACACATTATTAAAGTTAAAACCTTACGGAATAAAGAATTTAATTTATTTTCTAACTATTTTTTTAAAATTAATTTCTAACTATTACATTGAATTATGCAAGCAACTTTTTAACCTTAAAAATTTATTTTTACATATGGTATCCCTACAAACAAAAGACAATCGACTGACGTTCTGTTATCCACAGAACTGTGAATTCATTCGCTTTTCTGCCTCCCACTGAATCGGTCGTGTAGTAGAACATACTAGTGACTTGCTAATTTGCATTTGCATCACTTCTCGCTTTTGAATTAACCTTCTGAATTTGTACGCGTCGAGAAATATATTTATCAAATGGTGACCCTTCTTTTCTTTATATCTCCGCGACAATCTTTAACGAAGACACTTGGTAAGTGTTGGTAAGTATGCACAATACACAACATACCGTCAAACATATTAATACCGTTAAACATTATTAATTTTGATTTAACTATTTAAAATAAATTTGAAACACAAAAACAATTAATATATAATATTTATAATTTATTCCGATTTCTGTGAAAATGAAGTATTGTAAATTAAGTAATATACAACGCAAAGCATTGAAATAATGAACGTTATTATTTTTAATCTATCATTACCAGTGGAACTCGCAGTAAAAGTTTGAAAATTCACCTAGTTTAAAACTTTCGGAAAATATTCATTAGCTGAGAAAATAAGCTAGAAGTGTTACGTATCGTTATAAAGGCTTCTGTTCAAATTTCATAGAGCCAAGCAGAGCTTTACTTTCCGACATTGAGAACAAACGCGTTAGGTGAACGCTTTTTTTATGTGAACACCGCGCAAGAGTCCCGACTGACTGAAGCCTTTGTGTCCATGGCATCCCCAATTGCGGTATGTTGTGAAGCTGATGATAGGGTGACTCGACAGTTTATCCCTCGACAGTTGGCCCCCCGACAGTTGATCACCCTGATAGTTGATCCCCCCGACAGTTGGCCCCCCGACAGTTGGCCCCCCGACAGTTGATCACCCTGATAGTTGATCCCCTCGACAGTTGGCCCCCCGACAGTTGGCCCCCCGACAGTTGGCCCCCCGACAGTTGGCCCCCCGATAGTTGATCACCCTGATAGTTGATCCCCTCGACAGTTGGCCCCCCGACAGTTGATCCCCCCGACAGTTGATCACCCTGATAGTTGATCCCCTCGACAGTTGCCCTCTGATTAGGTTGGCCCTGACAGTTGGCCCCCGACAGTTGATCACCCTGATAGTTGATCCTCGACAGTTGGCCCCTGGACAGTTGGCTCCCCGATAAGCTGATCCCCTGTCGGGGGCCAACTGTGGGGATCACATCAGGCTGGGGGCCAATCATCGAGGGATCAACCAGGGTGATCAACCGTCACACCCGACAGTTGGCTCCCCCGACAGTTGGCCCCCCCCGACAGTTGATCACCCTGATAGTTGATCCCCTGACAGTTGGCCCCCCGACAGTGGGCTCCGACAGTTGGCTTCCCCTGACAGTTGATCACCCTGATAGTTGATCCCCTCGACAGTTGCCCCCCCGACAGTTGGCCCCCCGATAGTTGATCCCCCCGACAGTTGATCACCCTGATAGTTGATGCTCCGATATATTTATGTAGCGGAGTTACACTCAAGACGCTTACAGATATAAGTACAACTTTGGAAAAAATAAGGAAGAATACACAAACAGATTTAATACCTCGGTCTGGATAAAAACAAAAGGAGCAGATCTTTTCCACAATTTAATTATACCAAATCAAATATAACATAGCAACATTAACATTAAATATGAATAATTAATTTGCTTTTTTTTAATTTTTATTCATTTTTTTTTAAATTTTTTTTATTATTCTTTACCATAATTGTATAACCATATTTCAATATCATAAATACGTGAACACCTCAGTACAAGTTTTTGTAGTGAGACATCGTACTATATAATAAATGCTTTTATTATAAAAATTGTATGTAAATAAATATAAATAAATAAATATGGTTTCTTCAGCTGATACAAAATCGTACGACGACCTTAAGGTAAGTAAAAAATTACATAACTTTGTTTTTTTTATTTTTAAATATCAATTGATCTTTAAGTTTATTTTTTCACACTGACTGTATACACTCTCCACACTGAGGAAAATAATTTACGTCAAGGCCTATGACATATTTGGGGATGCTGTGTCTATAGTATGTTTAATGAAGGGAAGGAAAGAAAGTTGTGGAAAGGAAAAATGTATCTGTTTTTCCTCCTTCATATAATTCTCCTTCATGCATTAATAAATCTCTTCCTTCAGCCCTTACCTTGAACTTTGTCTTTACACCATACAGACAGGGGCGCTTTTGTGAGGTGTAACAGAAAAGGGTATGATGAGTGGGTGGGAATCCATGAGTCAATATGTCCAGAGGTGACGGATGTATTAAACCATTCCTCCAAGTACGGTGCAAGGCGATGGATTGAGGGACATCTGTTGGGGAGGTCAAAGGATCTCCTTCGCTCCGGCCCGCTACGGCAGACGCTTCATGGACAAACCTCACCCCATGAACCCGGAAACCCCTGCTAAGTCACCTGCCATGTTGAACCACTTGGGTAGCCCCACCCGCCTCCCAAATCTAAGTCAGATGATGAGTGTTAAATGTTTAAATCTTCTTTCGCTGTGTCATGGTTCGTACAGCAAAACCAACCATGAATATTCCATATCAATGGATTATCGAGGTCTAGATTAGTTGATGGCTCTAGGGTAAAATTATGAGAAAACTTTCTCCCGGCGCGTACAAAGACAATAAACCTGGAATAAAAATTTAAGTACCCGTAGTACAATTACTAGGTGTCACATAAGTTTTCTTTGTTTATAGTTAGTTGCTCGACTTGCCTGTTCCTTTCTAAATGCTGTGAAAAACTATGGAAAAACTTATTTTTCGTTTTAAATAAAAACGCTGTTTTTTTTAGTTTGAGCATTTTAGCCAGTTGAGTTGTAGCCCTCTCTTGCCGGCGCTGTCAACTGATTTGACATGTCTCTAACTATTTTAATATCCTTGTAAAAATAAACTAAACACAGAATTCATGTTTCTTAGCGATGCTTTTATGTATTTAATAAAACAATAAAAAAAAATATCATCCAGTTGTGTTTGGGCACTACCTTTGCATTTGGGCACTACCTGGGACAGCATTTTTGGTTTTTTCTTTTAAGTTTAAAAGCACGGTTTCAGGTGTATTTATTTAATATCGGTAAAATCCTGATAAATTATCGTCGGTTTTGATCAGTTTTGAGATTAGAATATCAAATGTGATGAGCTTTACCGTACATAATTTTATATTCTATTCATAGTAAACGATAACTAAATACAAGTTTAAAAAATTATATACCTTTCTAGAAACTTTGCCTTATAGAATAATAATAGTATTGAGCATTAACATTATCATAATATCTGAATTGATAATTGGTTTGCTCATTAATTTCTTTCATTAATAATACTTTTTTTTATATTGAACAACAATTATAGATGGCGTAAATTGAACTGGTCTCATTAGCTTAGTTGGTTAAGCGGTTACCCCGGATAGGTAGAGGTCCTGGGTTCGAGTCCCAGATGCGACAGAAATCTTTTTAATTTGGGTTATTTTTTCGGTTTCGTGGTTTTGGGATTTGTTAATATTATCTTCTTCAATGATTAAACAATTATAGAGCTTAAAGTTACCCCGAAGTAAGTTAAAATTTTGCCAGAACTAAACAAATACATTTTTAAATACAAAACAAAATGGAAAAATAAACATTTCCGTACTAAACAAAAAACAGAATGCGCCCGTAACGTCAAATGTTCCAAATTCAATTGTACCAACATAACAAGGTCTTTCGACGAGATGATTTTTTATTCACCTTTGAATAACGATTTAAAAATTTATAATAAAAGTTACATATTCAGAATCGGCGTTTGCTGATCTATATGAATGTATATATTTGAAGCCTTTATATTTTTCTCTGGAGTTCCTTATTATAACGCGGAAACTGTCGTCACACATTTGAAATCAATATTTTCACGTCATGGGATACCGCTAAACTAGTAAGTGATATTGGGCCACCATTTTAATAAGGCGTTTTCAAAAAAATTTGAATGAGTGGGGTATTGAACATATCACCACCAGTCCAAACTATCCTAAGTCAAACGGTCAAGCTGAGAGTTCAGTAATAATAGTGAAGAACATATTAAGAAAATGCCTTGAATCCGTATCAAAATCTTGGTATGTTGCTTCACAGAAATAGCCAAAAAAATAATTTCATATCCCCTGTAAGTCTTTTAATGTCACGTCAACTTAGATGTAACTTACTAGTAACAATCAGTCAACTTAGACCAAAAGTAGTATGATTCGAAGATCATGAAAATAAATTTAATGATCGTCAGAATAAAATGAAAAATATTTTTAAAAAATGTACGGATCTTGCCTGAATTGAAAATAGGAGAGTAGTTTAAAAAAATGTGTCAAGTTCATGATCATCAGCTACGCTAGCAGAAATTGTTAAGGGATGCCCAAGGTCATACGTTATCGAAACTCCAGGGTACCGCAAGAATAGTAAACATTTAAATTTAGACAGATAACGTCAGGAGTCATCATCGTCGCACAATGGTGAATGTTTATCGCAGGAAAGTACGAGTATGCGTTTTGACAATGATTTACATTCCATCCCGTTTAATCCAAGTCCTGATGAGATGACAAGCAATGAGACAAGCAATGAGACAAGCAATGAGCCAAGCAATGAGACAAGCATTCGAACCCGTTCGGGCAGAATTGTCAATAAACCCGATAGATATAATCCATCGGATAATAATTAATTATTTCTCACTGTATTTCAATAATTATATGGTTTATTATTGTCATTAATAATGTTTTTGCAATAATGCCTATGTTTTTTTGACTTTTGTTTGTTTATTAAGAAAAGAGAGATGTTGGTATTATGTGCACAAGAGTCCCAACTGCTCCCAACCGTCTCGAGCCAGTTAGACTATGGCATCCCCAATTGGGGAATGTTGTGAGACTGAAGGTATTGTGGAGGAGAATGAGAAGGGGAAAGGAAGTTGAGGAAATACCTGGCTATTCGGATCTGGTCACCAAACACGTCTAAAAGCCATCTCAAGCAACGTTTCAATTCTCAATGGCGATCTTTCACCAGGGCGATACTGAGAGTATCTTCCACTCTGGAACGTGCGCAAATTAGCTATATATTATTTTTAAATGAATTAATTGTGAAACAAAACAAATCAATGAAATAAAATTTACTTGCGCACGTCGGGATTTGAACCCACCACCTTCGGATTGGTAGTTGAGAACCTTACCCCTCGACCACAGAGGCCGTCGGCCGAACAACCTTTTTTAAAGTTTAACAGTGACACAAAATAGAAAACTGTTTCTCATTTTTATTTAGTAACGTAATCCTTTCAAAGGCCGACACCACTAAAACATTCATTTTATTGTTATATTTTTCTT
>JAHDVE020012241.1:0-145040 GCA_022606495.2 Halesus radiatus | reverse complement strand
TGTATGAAATTAATTATGAATATATTACTTACGGCTCAATACGTACATATGATTTGAGCTAAGGGTTTTACCATTATCGATTTCTTGTTTCTTTCTTCCAATTTTAAACAAGATAAAGAACTGTGCGGGTTTGTAATTTAAATTATTATTCAATTTTAATTATTAATTATTTTTATTGAGATTTAAAAACCTCATTTTAATATTTAATCTCTGTAGAAAATAATATTAACATAACCTAAATGAAACATGGAAACTAAAAAAAAGAACCGGAAAATAAAAATTATTTAATATTATTCTTTAGCTAAGTTGGTTAAGCGGTTGCCCCGGATAGGCAGAGGTCCTGGGTTCGAGGCCCAGATGCGAGTGAAATCTTTTTATTTTCTGTTGTTTTTTTTCCATTTTAATGTTTCATTTAGGTTATTCAATACTCAATAAATATTCAGATTTTTTTATTATTCCTAAATATAATACTAAAACATGTTGTATTATTAATATTCTGCACATTGATGTAAAGAGAAATAAATATATAATTAAGTTAAAAAATATATAGTAATTCCCACGCAGTCGTTTTACTCCAGTAATTCAAATAATAGAGAGGGCCGGCACTCAAAAATGGCCATAAACATCACCTTGCAAGTGCCAACTCAAGCAAAAGAACAAATGTTTTCTCTATAAATTTTATACGGGTAGTTAGGAAATAGTATATATAAATCCTTCAAAGCAATTTTGAACGTTTTTTTTTAAATTTCAGTACGTATTTCATATAGATTTTTTGAAACCTTATACATTTTCCTAATTACACGTATATAATTAACATTTCGACCCCCTGGAATAACAAGGTTCAATCTGAAACAGCAATGTCATGCGATAATGTGCTCCACAGACGGTAACTTTAAGACTCATTATCGCATAATATTGCCGTGTCAGATGGAACCTTGTTATTCCATGGGGTCGATATATGTGTATCGTTCGCAGTATTTATTGAGTAGGCAACTTGCGAAGTGCGTATTTTTGGGTGCTGACCGTTAAATGAGATATTACACTAACAAAACATTGTTATTTAAATATGGGAAAAACACATTATAAATGTAAAAACCCAACAGAATAGAGAATTTTAATTATTTTCTAACTAAATCGATTTTACCGTTCATAAATAATTATTTTAAAGACTCGTCCAAATTAGAAATGGGAGGGAGTAAATAAATAAATAAGACGTCGCAATGTGGATTAACCGCAGTTTGAAAATAGCAACGAACGCCGAAACAGCTGTCACAATAATAAAAACTAAAATACTTGCAGAACTTAATAATAAAAATAATAAATTTGATTTACATTAAATTTAAGAAAAGGGATATATTGCACAATTCCTCCTTTTAGTGCATATTACTTATTATATATTTAATTTTTTTTTACATAACTGCTTGTTTCCTAAATATATATTGGTATTAAATAACGATTCTTCTAGCCTGCATTAGCATAGCCTGCAAAGTATAACTTAAGTAGTACTTAAGAACTTTTGCCTTTGCCATAATTTGACACCTTGTTATGTTGGTACCATTGCATTTGGAACATCTCACGTCACGTGCGTATTCTATTTTTAGATTGGTATAGACGTTTTTATTTTTCACCTTTGTTTTGTATTTTAAACACGTATTTTTTTTTAGTTTTGGCGAACTTAATTTGATTAATTTGCCTGACTTTATACTCTATAATTTTTGTTGAATATAAAAAAAAAAACTATTATTAGTGAAATAAATTAGAGTATTGATATGGAGCTAGCCCCAACCTAGGGCGGCGATGTAATAGTGGAGAGACAGGTTAACTCATCTTGAGGCCAGAAGCGAGGGTTGATCTCAGGGTTCCACCAGATTAGCTCAGTTGGTAAGGGCATCACAGCTCTTGTCTCAAAGTCGCAGGTCGGCGCAGCCTCAAATCGGACTCAATGGAAAAGGTACTTAACTACCAAAGAAAAGATGTGTGCTTTCTAGACAGGGTTTATTTTACAGATAATACATACGGGGTTCAAAACAAGGGGGCAGTACCTAACCTTATCTGAGTCTCGATAATCTTTCTCTCTGGTGAATCTCAAATCGGGCATGTTATTCAAAGGACACAGTTACTACAGCACAGAAAGAAGGGTTGGACATACTGCTTACATGAGTTGGTCAGCGACTGGTGTCACATTTCTTCAGCGTAAAAAGTGTGATGTTAAGGGGCTCTGGATTTCACACGTTCAACATCCGGCAGGACACAGCGAGTTAATCTACTGGTCACTGGCTTTAATATTTAGGCTTATGCAATGACAACGAGTTTACAATGTACTGATGTATACAATATACAATGCGGCAAGATGACGCCAGACACTACGTAGTGTGACCGCACGCCCCAAGGGCACGCTGTATCCACCTCACTGTTCGGCTGCCGGAATCTGAGTGAGTCTAAGATGGCGTATCGCTTTCACGTAGGCCGCTTACAAGCGAAGTGACGCCGTTGTGTCAAACGCCAGGATCACTCGTAGCGTGTATTCGAGAAAGTTCTAGGAACTTTCTTTTACGACTAGATTCTTCTATTAAATTGTAGCTAATCTTGTTAAATAACAGTATTCATGAGCAAACCAATTATTAATAAGGATATTATGATGCTCAATACTATTATTATTATATTTTCATATGAAGCGGTAACTTGGTGATGTGACATTATAATTTAAATAATAAAAAAATAACTTTGTTTTACATCACTTTTATTTATACTTTAGCCGACCGGGTTTCGCTACTACCTTCTTCAGTGCAGTATACAACACTGCCCTGAAGAAGCTGCGGTAGTAGCGAAACCCGGTCGGCTAAAGTATAAATAAAAGTGATGTAAAACAAAGTTCTTGTTTAATTTTTAAAACTATTATTATTCTTTGAGTTAAAGTTTCTAAAAAGGTATATAATTGTATTATTTATGTTTAGTTATGGTTTATTAGGAATATAATATATGATTATGTACGGTAAAGCTCATCTTTGTCATCAACACCGACCAGCTATAGATTTGGAGCGTTTTGGCGGGTTTTGAAAAATTGAAACTTTGTAAATTATTTTAACTTTGAAAACAGGCTTTAGAAAAAAAAAACTAAATATACGGGTATTTAAGTGTGAAAGTTATTATCGATAAAAAAGGACTGGAATTCCGTATTGTGACATCCGTAACTCGAATAATATTACGAAAATGTATTTGTATGATTTTTCTTGCATCCCAAAATATGTTTTTTTCGCAAAGCGTGAAACTCATTTCTTTCCCGCCGGGGGAAAACTTTTTTTGCTGAGTACCTTTCCCTGTAAACTTATTTTCTGAAAGTACTGAATAATAGGATACCAAGAATCAAACATCCCGTACTTATTGCTTTTCTTTGCTAGGGGCAACACGTGTGCTGTAAGTAGTACAACTACCCTCTACTCGGAACATGTTATGCTCAGTGAGAAAGTCTTTCCAATTTTTTTAAAGAGTGCAAGACCTCAATAATCTCAATCCAGGTATACATATGTATTTGTATTTTTTTTTAATTAATTTCTAAACAATTAGGACATTTGAAGGTAAGGTATAAGTATAAAAAATAGATATATATTACGTTTTTTTTTTCATAATTCTTCTCACTAAGAGATCTTGCTATCAGGCGAACTAGGTTTTGAATAAAGGAGTTTCAGCTACTTCTATATTTCTTCTTCAAGGTTTGGGTAGGGTAATTTCCACTAATTTCTTTGATGTCGTTTTGAGAATAAGAGTCAATTCTTCTTTTGTTACATTCATAAGCCAAGTTTTGCTGGACTTAATGCAATTATTGATTAAAATACTTTGATACTAAGTGGGAGTTTGTTGTATAATTTTAGAGCTAAATATTCAGGGCTTCTTTGACCAAAAGTAGTATCATACTTAGGTACATTTAGCTTATCTAGTTGCTTTGCTCTGGTATTATGATTATGAGGAATCATAGCCTTTTTATCCTTTTTAAGATGATGAACTAGAACATTTTTTTATAACATTTTTTGAGTCGAAATGTTTAAATATTTTCATTGTTGACGTCCTTATGGGGAACTTTTAAATGGTCTTTATGATGCACTTCTGAGTTGTATTTAATGGTTTTATGTAATTTGATGCAGCTGAGCCCCATTCTTAAATTCCATATTGTCAATGAGAGTGGCACAAAGCATAGTACACCCTTTTTAATTCCTTGGTTGACAAGATATTATGTAATTTTTTGAAGAAGTAAGTGAGTTTTATTAGCTTTTTGACGTTCCGTTAATGTATAAATCCCAGCGGAGATTATCATCAATATTTAAACTAGGGTTAAAATTAAAACTAAAATATGATGTCTTAATCTAAGACATTGTATTTATTTATTCATACTGAATTTTTACAGATGTTCACACTTACGTAAGAACAATCCAGTTATAAAAAAAAACTCAGTTAATATACACAAATTACAAATAAAGGATTCACAAAACATAAAATTACAAAAAATCACTCAATGATACATAATACAATAGAAACAAGAGAAACAAAGAGAGACAAAAGTGATTCATAATATAATTTCTTCAAAAGATTAGTATTCGATTTCTGGGGTCACTATTAACAAATGAATTAACCTATTCTATTCACCACTTTATTAATATATACATATCAACATGTTTTGAAAGATGATTTGATCCTTATCAGGAATATATATATATATACTGTATATTCCTCATGAGATATGTATATATTAATAAAGTGGTGAATACAAATTAATTTTTAATTCATTTATTGATTCAAAATATAATTAGCCCAATCATTGTTACATATTTTTTTATGTAATAGGACAATTTTTCTGAAACTGTACAGATCATCGACAAAATTTCTATATTAGATCACTCTATCATATTATATTGTCGACACATTTTATGCAGATGACTAAGTACCCATTCAGGACTATTACCCACAATCCATTGTAACCTTGTACAACTCACTAGTTAGAAGTACATTGGAATATGGAATTGTTACATGGAACCCACATTACATGAAATAAGCATAAATTATATTAATAATAATTGGATAATAATAATGATAATTGGATTACTTATGTAGCGCTTATGTAGCGCTGTTTTTGTGAAAAATCACTTGAAGGGTGCTGTACAAATCTTAATTCCTATTATTTATCTAATATAATTCTATATCTAATTTATATTGATTCTGTACAAAAAAAAATCCTAAGACTACTAATGTGGATTAAATACCTTAATCCAATCTTCATAGGAATGACTTCGATACTTTCATTTTATTTCGGTGGAAAAAAGAAGACAGTCTACTGACTTAATATACTTATTCAAAATTATTCACAACAAGCTCGAAACCACTCACTGTCTAAGTAGTATTCAGATAAATGTTCCCAATTTAGACGCTATTTAAGAATTCATAAAATATTTTTTCTTTAATTAATGAAGCAACTATTCTAAACATACTGAATGAGCTTTTACACTAGCAAACTATGAACAAGGTACGCACAAGGCGTCATGAACACACTCCGAGTACAGTATAACTACGCTTACAGGGAGCTGTTCGGCCTCCCTTGGCGATGCAGCGCCTCGCAGATGTTCGCGGAGGGAAGGGTGCATGGGTTCGCTACTTTGATGCGCCACAGAGTAGTCGCGATGAGTCAGCGCTACCGGAGATTGGACCATCGCCCAGTGGCAGGCCGCCCTCCTACAACATAGATGGAGAATTACCCTGAAACCACCGTAGTGCAAGTGCTAAATATGTTCACCTTTTGCAGGCACGGCAACAGTTTCGACACTGCTTCAAAATCCATTTCACTATATTATTGAGGTGCGTGCACGTAGCGAGGTAACATTATGGTGACTTTTTATGTATATATATATATATATAAAACAGATTTCGAAACAGTGACGAAACTGTTGCCGTGACTAAGCTATCTGACTGAAAATAAATAAATGAAAGCTGTTCGTTTCGATTAATTCAATTTCTTATTATTAAATATTAATTTTTATGAAAACAACAGAATGTCGACATGCCAATTTTTAGTTTTACGGTCCTATAAACGTGTTTTAAATTTTACATAAGTGATAAACAACCGTTTATGTAAAAACATTACTAATAAATGTTCCATAGACTAAACTGAAGTTTAACAGCCATATAGAGTTCACAGAAGGTTACAGACTTTTTACACAGGCATGTTTAGCTTTGTTTTAGCGTTGACAGCTGTCAGTATCGAATTAATTTATTTTCGTGCTTGTTATTAAAAGTTGAAAAAAGATAACGATGCAAGTATACATATCTAGTGTAATTTTTGACTAAACGGATTTTTGCCATATATAATAGCAAAAATAATTGTTCTTAATGATAATTTCACTATATATATGTATCAACAAAATGGACGTTTTTTAATTATATATATTGATGGTATAGTGGTATTAACATTGCGTCATCGCAGGCAAAAAATGTATTAAAAAAACGCCTGAACCCATTCGATATCCATGAAGCAGATTTTAAAACAAAATACATATTTTCGAAGAAGTAGCCCCTGAAGTAGAAGTGTGAGTTTTATATTTTTATAGGGGATTCTCTTCTTTTTATATCAGCAGAATCATGTTTAAAACCGTTAGCTGTCAATCAACGACACAATTCAAAATGCGCCGCCTAAAGCGACTTTGCAACACTCCAAATAACTTTTTTTATGTGAATACCTCACAAGAGTCCCAACTGCTTCCAACCGTCTGGAGCCAGTAAGACTATGGCATCCCCAATTGGGGAATGTTGTGAAGCTGATGGTGGAGGTGACCTTCGGATTCGTAGTCGACTATGGAGGCCGCCAAAAGGAGGTTTACAACGTGTTTTAACTATACAGTAATTAAAATGCGTTTATTAGTATGATTCCAAAGCAGTACTTATACATTACCATATATATTCAGTGTTAAATTAAAACACCATTTTACGGTTGGGTGGTGTTTTTTTTTATTATTAGTAAGTCTGTAAAAGTGTAGAAAAATTCCGAATTTCCTCGAAAAGGTTACACATATATTGTTCTGCATTTACGAGTGGAAATACAACAATGGTTTACACAAGTAAACTAACCGTCTCCATCCTCGAGTCTAATGGAGTAATTGAAGTAATTAGACTAGTAACTTAGATTTACATCTACTGGATCCAGGAGCTAAAGTAGATGAGAAGGTGTTATCTTCGAATCAAGGGTGATTTGAGATAACGAGGGGTTGATTTCTTGGAGAAGAAAATAGTCCACTACGTTAACGAAGCTTGGTTATAATATACTAGTACACCCCTTCTTTCTTACATCATAAAAGGTATATTTATAAAAATAATTCTGAAATGTCTAGATAGATGGGTAATTATTTTATTGTATACCTAAGTGCAAATTCACACGGTTTAAACGGCCCGGTTGTCGAGGTGTCCATACCGGTATTCATATGAAACCGCTCGGTTTAATTTTTTTTACAGTAACTCGACACAGCAGGCCCTGAGGGAAATTATTTCCCTTTCTTTGGCGATTCTGTTTGGAGGGTCTTTTAACTTAGGAAGGAGTGAATGTGGGTCTTGAAGAAATCCATGTTGTAGGAGGAGACACAGAGGCCGGCAGATCATTACAGAGCCGATCTGTTAAACACAAGAACGATTCGTAAAAGCGACCCGTTCTCGTTTGGAGTGTTTCCCGACTGCTCACCGGTGTCGAAGAGATCAATGACGCTAGTTCCTCAGAACATCTTCGAACGTGTTTATGTGTGATACAAAATGTTACTATTTACAAAAATCAGAACATAAGCTGATATTGAACAGTGGGCGAGTCTCTATATGATAGAGAAGGCTTTAAATTACTTTGTCTGTCAAGTACAAGCAAAAAATGTTAATTTTCCAGTATGATATATCTACGTACGTAACAACAATTCCTTTACACGAAAAATATTATTCAATCATCGGCAAAAGCGATTTTTCATAAACAACATTTATACGATTTCAAGAACTAAATATTGTTTGAACCTAAGTAGAACGAACACATTTCTCAGGAAAAATATGAAAATGGAGTCGATTATATCTCGCCGTTATATGTACCAGTCACTGGGTAATTGATGAACTATTGTGTGAAACCCGTTGTTTGCGTGTTTGTCAAAATATTTATTAAATTCTGTTTGGTAAAAGAATGTGTTATTCTTTCTACTGCCAAAACATATATATGCAAGTATCGTGCAGTAAATAAACGCCGAAAAGCTGTTCCTACCCTAATAAAACAAACCATTTATCAAAATGTTTTATTTTTCTTCATAAATTTGTGAATATTTTTATTTCACTATCATTCTACACTGTTTATATATGACAAATTAGCACCTTTGAGAAAGGTAATAAAAATAGATTATATTTATAAATTAATCAAAAATTACTTTGTAATCAGTACTTTATTAATATATACATTTCAACATGTTTCGAATGCGATGTTTTCCTCATCAGGACATACAGAATACTAAAAAATAATAATGTCAAGTGTGGACAAATGACAAACCCCACTGATAGGTACTTATTACAACTAAGGTAAATTATTTTTTAGTACATTTTCAACTGTGCTTCTTGTATAAATACTGTATTTCAATAGGTAGATAAGGCAGATAAAATAATAAACAGAGATTGCAACAGCCTGGATCAAAAAACAAGGAATTCATATTATTCAAAACATGATAAATCCAAACCAAACATAACTCAATAATTAAAAATACTATGCTTACTTGATAGTCCCCTTTCCCCTTTTCCGTGCGATGTACTTTCATAGACGAATGTATCTATAATTACATGTTTATTATTTTTAAAAGGATTTGCCTAATGTAACAAAAAAAACCAAATGTATTTCTCTTAAAATTTTATACCTAATTTACATTTATATATAGCAAAACTGAACCATTAAAAAAAGTAATCAATACACATCAATATTTGTACCACATTTAACACATCCACGTGAACACCTCAGCACAGGTTCTCCTTGTGAGGTGGTCACGACACATATAACACACCATTCACAGTATCACCTCTTCAAACCTAGCTTACACTCCACATTATAAAACACCATTCACAGTATCACCTCTTCAAACCTAGCTTACACTCCACATTATAAAACACCATACAAAGCACCTTTATTATACATAAAAAAACGTATAATGTAAAATTTTACTGTATAGATATAAATAAATAAAATTAAATTAAAATAATCCTAACTTAATTCCACTGTAAATCGTGAAAAAAGGTGTTTAGATTAGATTTGTCTTATGTCTGTATTGATTCCTACAAAATACGGAAGAGATTTTGTTGTAAAATATCAGTGATTGCCTCTGCAATGTTTTTTTTTAATGTGATGCCTTATTGGGGTGGTATCCCCGATATTAATTGAGAATGTCGAGAGGCTGAATAAAATTGGAAGAGGAAGGTGATTGGGAATAAAAGTGCTAGGAAGCATCTGGTCAAACATGGTTTCGATTCCAAATAGTTGTTTATTACCAGAGCGAAACTTCTTCTTTTTATTATTGAAAGAGGTATGTATTTTTCTAAATTTAGTGCGGTATTATTTATTTTTACTCCACCAAGAGGCCATGGAGGAAATAATAATAGGGTATTTTTAAGGAATGTAAGGAGAGGAAGTTCTGGGAAGAATATGTGAGGGGTGGGTAGGAATCTGGGTGTCAGTTTGTCCAAGAATGGCGGACGTATGAATCCATCCCCCCCACTGCTGTGCAAGGTGATGGATCAAGAGAGTCCGGCTGGATAGGTCAAGGGATCTCCCTCAACCGGCCCTTTTCGATCCGGCCTGCCACGCAATTGGTCGGCCACCAAGACCTGGACGAATCTCACTCCACGAACCAAGGTACCCTTGCTAAGTCACTTGCCGTAGCGAACCACTTGGGGTAACCTATAGGAGAGGTCTTGGTTATCCAATGAATGGTTCCAGGGGCGGCGGTCCCCATAACCGCCTCCCAAATTAAACACTTTATTTATTATATATCGCACTAAAAAAACGCTTTCTCGTCTGTCCTACGGTGGTCATCCACATCATCTCTACGAGTGAACAGTATAAGTACCTGTAATCATATTCCTTTTAATCGTTCTTTACTTAAACGTTACTACTTACTCTTGCAGTGTGAATGCATTGTTCATTGAAATCACACTGGATGCAGATGAAGAGGCTACATTTCAAGCAAGAATATTAGCAAAACTTTGAAATCCCACGGCATTCGCTGCAAACCTTATAAAGTTTACGTATTCTGTTTTACCCGTACCGTAAAACTGCAACTCGAAGCACAATGTATCTTCTCTGCTTCAAACGTTTTCAGAGCTGTTGGCAAAAATACCTTTCAATAATATTGGATCACTTTCATCAGCGAAGAAGATTGAATTTAACACATTCACATGGCCCCCAGCCGTGGCGTAGCTTCTGGCAGATTTGTGACTTTGTATGCTTTTACTTTGTTGCTTATAGTTATAATCAACAGCAACGCCGTATACAGCGAGAGAATTATATATATTTTTTAATCGAAATAGTTGGTGAATTAATTCGATTATACAACTAATCAAAAGCTCGAGCGCTGGAGTTTGCAATAGTGCATATAATTCCAATAAACAGTGTTGGGATCCTAGACAACTAAAATAAGCAAAAGTCGCGTAATGTCCTTATAATTTTCCCGGTGTTGCCCGGAATAATCAATGGTTCGGAGGAAAGTTTGAGGTTGTGATGTGTTACCCCTTCCCTTACCCCTGCACCTACCCTACCGCTACCCCCCTACTCCTACCCCTACCCTACCGCTACCCCTACGCCTGCCCTACCGCTATCCCTACTCCTACCCCTACTCTACCGCTACCCCTACCCCTACCCCTACCCCTACCCCTACCCCTACCCCTACCCCTACCCTACCCCTACTCCTAACCCTACCCCTACCTCTAGCCCTACCCCCACCCCTAGCCATACCACCACCCCTACCCCTACCCCCCACCCCTACCCCTACCCCCACCCCTACCCCTACCCCTATTCCCATTATTTATCAATTTTGTCATAAGTCGTGCCGAAAAAATGTGATAGAAACTATAAAGACCATACAACTGACGTCTAGTATAGAACAGAGGAGGCCTGTTTGGGTCGCGAGCTGTCTTAAGCAAAAAAAGCCAAGTATTTTGAAGTACAGAATTATATAAACTTAATTGAAAGTTGGCCTATAAACCATAACTTCACAAATAGCGTCTTCTTCGCAGAAAATTCGTTTATAGCCTCATCGTAATCTATTCCAAAGCACTAAAACCAGAACATTATTTAATTTAACAGTTGTTCTTTATTAACTAACACAATTTCACAGTGACACAAGTCATGAAAAACCTATCCGAGATTTTCAGTATTTTATTTTATTATTTCATTATTACTATTTATTTTTTTTATTTTTTTTTTATTATTTTATTTTAAAGCTCACACGGATTTCACATAAGAGTATATCTTTTTTAAATCACATATAAAAAAAACGTGCAAAAAAGTTAATTACACTTAAAATAACAATAAACTACGCCAAAGCTCTCAAAATATACAGGAAAATAATTTAACAAAAAAAGCAGTAACCACAAAATCCACATAGTCAATGTTAACATAATAACAAATAAATAATGCAAAAAATGTAGTTATTAGGTAGAAATAATTCGTTCATTCTTTTTTAAAATTTTATTGTCAACTACATCCATACCTATCATTTAAATATATTTTACCAAGACTATGTAAGCGTTGAATTGGGGAATGCAAGCTGTAGTTGGAATGGGATATACTCGTACACATGTAATATATTAATGTTTGTCTTATAGTTCGTTTTGGTATATAGGTTGATTAAATGCAGGAATTCAGAACAATCGAATTTACAATTTAATAATTTAAATATAAGTCGTTTATTTCCGTTTGTTTTCTAAAGTTGGAATATTTAAAATATTCATCTATTGCCAAAATACTTCAATTTTCAGGAACAAAAACTACTCAAATACACGTTATAAGTGATGTTATCTGCACACGTGTTTCCATTTCCGTATCAGGATTTAAATATTTTAGGACGTAAGCAGAGGTAAGATCGCATGACTAATATGGGTATTCATTATTTCTTAATGACTGCTGACATGTACAGTGTACTCCATTAATAACAAGTCTATCGACCTACTGGAAGCGTTCATACTCGTATACGAGTAGGCGCCATCTATATTTGAAATACTGCCAAGAAATTACTTAGGTACTATTTTATAGCATTATTTTTTAACAATTTTTAATTTATCGCAGGAAGCAATCACTTTGTGGCTTGACATTATAATTTAAATGGTTTTTTTTTGTATTAAGACACTTTACTTTATTTATATATATTTCTGCATTTGACCGGTTTCGGTTGACTCAACCTTCGTCAGGAATGTAAACATATAAACTGCTTATAGCATAATAATAATAATAGTAATAATAATAATAATAATAATAATAATAAATAATAGTAATAATAGTAATAATAGTAATAAAAATAAAAATAATAATAATAATAATAATAATAATAATAATAATGATAATAATAATAATAATAATAATAATAATAATAATAATAATAATAATAATAATAATAATAATAATAATAATAATCTTCATCATAATAATAATAATATTAATAATAATCTTCATCATCATCATAATAATAATAGTAATATTTGGATGATTTGTATAGCACCGTTTTTTGTGAAAAATCACCTCAAGGGCTCATAATTATTAATATTACGACATTAAACGATCATCATTTAGCTCTACAGGCTTATTTTATTAAATGGCAGTTAAAAGCTTAGAATGTATTGAACTAACGAAAATAAATACAGAAAGTAAAAACAGTAGGTAGATATCTCAAAATTCAAAACTTTAATATGTTTTTATAATAAATTATTTAATGGAGGTAAAATCACTTTGTGGCATCATATTCAATTAAATGATTAAAATTTATTTAGTATAAACCACTATAAACCAATAATTCCCTTGTCAGTATACAAAAAAAAATAATGACAAGCATAGGCAAATTATTAAAATGGACAAGAATTAACAATAAGTGATGAGATACGGTAAATAATTGAATATCATTGTAAAAATAATTCAATTTAAATTATATAATTACATCAATAATCATTTATTGAATAAATGTAAAATCACTTTATGGTGTCATTATAAAATAAATTTATCTAGAAATATTTTGTTCAAAGGACCATTTAATATATAAATATCAAAATGTTTAAGAAGAAAAGCTTCCCTCATCACACAGTATACTGAGAAACATGGCATACTTGATTATTAATTTCTTACACTCTTTTGCTTTTTTTCGCTGTACTCATCATAATCACTTCTTCAATAAATGTAAAACAACTTTGTGATATCATTTTAAATAAAATTGAAGCAAAATACTTTAATAAATAAATAAGAATTACTTTGCTTAAACCACTATTTAATATATTAATTTATGAGGGAAGCTTTCTTTTACTTTTGCTTTGCTTGTTCAAATAAATAAATAAATTCATACTGTTTGTATTTATTCAACCCTGAAGAAGGTTCAGGCAGAATCGAAACCGGTCGGTTTATGCATCTAATAAGGTGGTATTAAAACAAAAATATTTTTATTTCAAATTTAATTTCACGAAGAGCTCCATGTCAAAGTCTGTTTATTATTGTCATTGTTTCTCTGCAAACCGTGTGACGAAGGAAGATTTGCTTTCGAAACATGTTAATATTTATATTATGGTTTAAACATAATATTTCCCATTATTTTGAATTATTTATTAAATCGTGATTAATATCAAATGAATCTTAAGTATTTAATAGTTTTATATTTATTAATTATTCCAGAAAAGTTGGTAGGTAAGAAGAATTAAAAAAAACCTGCCAATAAAACCATAAAGTTTGCTCCAGAATGGAACGTACTTCTTTAATAATTTAGTAGAGTGTGGAAGCTACAACAATAAGGACGTGTAGGTTTAGATACATTGTACATCTATCAGGAACTTCCCATCGTCGCCATTGCTGTGAGGATGCTTTACATGGATTTTAGAAAATCGTAAAAGAATGTATACGTAGCTGTAGTACACGTGCCAGCAATTTGGGTCAATGAATTACGTAATATCATTGGTCCATCGTAAAACGAAAGTCTTAGAAATGAACACATAACAATACAATGCCATTTAGTATTCCGGAAATTCGCGTGAAATTAAATCCGGTATAGAAAAATTAACTAAATATCTAACTATAATTTCTTTAAATATTGTTATTCATTTTGTGGCGTCATTATTAATAAATGATTTAAAATTACTTTGTAATCACAACTTTATTAATACACGCATATCAACATGTTTCGAAAGCGATGTTTCCTCATCAGGAATATACAGAATACTAAAAAATTATAATGCCAAGTATCAACAAATGATAAACATGGAATACAATAATGTAAGGACAGACAAATTATAAACAAAAATTGATTAAAGTAGTTAATAATTAATTGAAAATGTATGCAAAATTTTGGAAACCAATCATTCTTTTGATATAGGTAAAGGTTTAAAAATTTTACATACAATAACAACCGCTTTACAATTAGACAAATTTGAAATTTTGTAAATCAGTAAAAGTGTTAATAATCGATTAAATATAATTAATAACCATTTTTCAATAGCTACCTCTTGATTTTATTTTCATATTAACATAAATAATAAAAATATATATATATTTTTTTAAATTTCTAATATAAATTTGTCATTCAATGTTAATAATTTTTTATTCATATAAATCTTGAAGCATGATATGGTACGCGTAACTTTTACGTATAAAATACCCATCGCATAATTCAGCCTAAAAACAGGTCAATTACATTTGAGATCACCTTAAAAAAATGTTTACATGACATCAAACAATGCGTGACAAAATGTGTACAGTTAATTGATCTTATTTTTGTTGTCAATAAGTAGGCTAATTACCTGATTAAAAATTATTACGAAAACGGTATCTTTTACCTAATCTAGGTCGGTTCATTTGAAGATGAAAAGGTAGGTACTGGACTGCTGAACAGATGCAAAATACATGCCCTTCTTAATAATAATAAGAATATTTGGATGTTTTGTACAACGCCATTTTTGTGAAAAATCACCAAAAGGACGCTGTACAATCTATTATTACTACTTATGGCTAAAAAATTGTAATCACCGGTTCATCGACGTGTAATACCAAATTATATGTACAATGCATTTGACCAATGCACGTGATGGCGCGTTAAAATATACATGCTATTAATTTTATGTGCAGGCAGATTTTATGTAACGGTATAGACCGGATAAATCAAGATATGTATGAGCCGCCACTTTTTTTAAAAGTGATGCCCAATCTAACCTCACCAAATTAATAATAATAATTAAAAATAAATATTTTTATAGTTTTTTTTTTTAAATATGATCAATGAGGTTAGGTTAGATAAGGTTTTCAGGCTAGTTTCTGTTTTTCTTTACTACTTTTAATGACTTTATGCCATTTTTACTAACTTGCCGATTCATACCTATGTTAATTTATCGTGGAACCCTTCTTAATTTAATTCAACAGACATATTGTATGTCCAAATGGGTCAATCAAAAAGATCAAGTTACAAAATGATCTTGATCATTGATTAATTTTTTTAACGAAGGAGGAATATTTTATATAACTAATTTGTAGATAGGTCCATTGGTCTGCGAGAGATGTGTGGGAATACCTTATGAAAGAGGAACTAGCGTGAGGTGTATCGTAGCCCAAAATAATTGAGAGCAAATAATGAAATCACAAGTGACTGAGTGTGCCACAAAGTCAGCTGATCGCAAAGACCCAAATAGTGAGAGCCCAGTGGACTTGTGGGTGTTCCGATTAAATTTAACTACGCATTTGGTTATTTTCAAGGTTGAAAAATAGTTGAAGGATTGTTTTGGACGAGGTCGTGTAAAAATGCTTGCAACAGACGTAAATACGCACACAAAACATACGTTTGACGTTTTGTTGTAGTTTGTATGATCTGTAATACAATAAAATCCACTATAGTAAAAATTGTATTCTAATATTTGTTATTAATGGTACATTATTATTGGGGAGCTTTGCTTCTGAAACATGTAGATATTTACATATTAAATGCATTGGTTTTAAACAAAGTATTTGTTACAAAATTAATTAAAAAAAATATGATGCTTTGTATTCACCACTTTATTAATACATACTTATCAACATGTTTCGAAAGCGATGCTTTCTTCTTCAGAAATATATAGATAAATAAAAAAATAGTCATTTTAAGTATAGACATAAAAATATAACGCAATAATGTAAGAATAGACAAATTATAAACATAAACAAAAAATGATTAAATTAGATAAGTAATAAATCAAAAATAATTTAAAAAAATATTATAAAACATTGAATAACGAATTTATATTAGAAATTAAAAAAGAAAATATTTTTTTATTTATATTAATAAGAAAATAAATTCAAGAGACAGCTGTTTTAAAAAAAAAAGTTTAATTATTTATTAAAATTAATTCACTATTAACGCTTTTTCTAATATATATCCGAATATGTTAATAAAGCGGTGAACACAGAATAATTTATTTATTTATTATTAATGACGCCGCCAAGTGAATACCAATCTTTTGAAGAAATTATAAATGTTATTAATTTAATATTATTATATTATTTGGTGATTTGAATCATATTTGTCACATGTCAAAGAATAATATATATATAATAATATAATAAGTACCTGCTAATCTGTTAGCTATACTACATACTAATAAGCATACATATTATCGCTATTCATTTTCTTAACTAACTAACCATCACGCCGTTTCTCCGCAGGAGTAGACAGAGAGGACGGATCACTAAACAACTCAATATTCGCATACACTTCTTTCTTCATTCACATTCATACAACGTCTCATACAATATTTTCTGTTATTCCGACTTCTGACATTTTCTGTTATTCCGACTATTGAATTTTGTTTACGTTTTATAATTTCATAAAGATATACACACTCGTTATATAATATAAGCACATGCGCATGTGGAAATGTATGTAGGTTCGAGAAAAACAAAAGTTTATTTGCCTTAATTCATGTTGTTAATTTGTTATTTTCCACGTGACACTTGAACTTCTGCTCTGAGTAGAAAATAAAAAAAAGGAAGAAGGAAATCGCTCAGCGTGTAGTCGTAAGAATCGAAATTTAAATTAATAATTTTTCAAATTTTATGAAGCAATCATAGGACAGACATTTTACATCTCCAGGGTCAAACCAATAAATGCGGTAAATTTTTATTAATTTGAAGTTTAAAAAAATATACACATATATGCTTGTAATTTTTCAGGAGCTAAATCAAAACATTGAAAACAGAATGCCGCGGTACTCTTTTGTATATTTGTAAATCACAATGAACCGTTAAATATTTTCATCCTTGCATCCGGAAATCCGAAAGATTTCTATTAATTAATAAATATCGAAACTCACTTTCGCGTCAATCCTATATTTTCAGAAACAAAATTTCAGTGTAAGCCAATATAAATCGGAACCCATTTAAGATATCAATTACATGTCGCCTCATTCCAAGTTCCCAAGAAATGACACATTTGTAAAAGCTCACGATTCTCAGAAATTTTTAAGGTTAAACATGTGAAAATTGGTGTAAAAATGTATAAAGATGGAAAGATTTTCGCAGTAAATATCAATAAAGGTTTCCCGATTGTGATTTACCTTGACCCCTCCCTGTTTAGAAATACATTTTCTAATAACAAGGACACACACAGGAAATTACTTCCGGTGAAAAATTGATAAACGGGCTTACAGTATCACAGATATTATCGATAGTAATAAGGCACACCTGTTTTTATGTCCCTAAAGTAAACTGGGTTTAGCGATCTGGCGGCATTCGTTCCACGGCCGCCGCCTGTTCTACTGACCCACATACAAATTTCATACCCAACTTCATTACCACACCGTCGAGTTAAATACACTCATCAAAAAGTTTAGTTATTACTAAAAAATCATTTTTATTACTTCATAGTATGATTGTAACATTTTTACTCGGTGCCATATTTTTACCATCAAATTTATTAGATATTTTTTTAATTACAGTTTTGCGTCTTTGTTTCATAAGAACGCGTCGGACATCAAATAGAAAAAAAATGTGTTGGCACCTATTAAGCAAACATTTTCATCGCCTTTCTGTTTTGAAATAGATTCAAATTGTTAAGTATTTTTCTACGTAGTGGGTTAGAATTATTAGCTGCTTTTTTCGTTTCAAAACACCTGGTAAAAATGATTTCTCTTTCACCCCGCGATAAAAAGAGTAAAATTGACGGCCTATCAAGGTATGTACACATAATTTTGTAGCACCTCACTAAAAGTAAACAACGTATTCGTTATTTCTCCTTTTGTAGTTGTTCTTACGAAAAAACCCATTTGACTATATTGTTGAATTTATTATATCTAAACATGATGTGTACAGTTATATTTTCCGCGTTGAAATCAGATGTCAATGATTTTGGCGCGAATTTCTCGCGTTATGAAACTTCAAACAATAGACGGGAAAGAGCAATTCTATTAATATATTATATCAGATTTTTCTTCGATAATAAATTGCTACATAACTCCTTATATAATACAATATATTATAATTAGGAATTAACATAAATAAAAATACAAGTTACTACGGGAGCCACGTATCTGTACGAGAATTATAAGCTAGCAAAAGTCGTATCAAGTAAATTAAATAATAATATAAAAAAATTAATGAATAAACAATAAATTTAACAACGATATTCATTTGTATAAAATATCTCTGTTAGGATATCATAGCTTATATTTTAATTTATTGCTATTCATATGTTTAACCTTCGAATGATTCATAGATTTATTCATAAGTAAACAAAAACAGTTCAAAATTGTAATATAACTTACTAATTAATTTATCGATTTCTTATGGGAGGTTTGCCTTATTAGATAGGGTTCCGTTGGTACGGAAGGAGTATTATATAGTTGGGACTGATAATAAATCTCAAATATTGAATTATAACTACATATAACAGATCGCATGGGTAGTGCTCCTTTGTGAGATTTATTTTAAGCTACAATCATGAGCACACTTGTAAACCCGGTAAGATAAAATAATTGAACTTAATAGGATTTAATTAAATACTTTACCCAACTAGAGACTCTCACTACTATAATTACTACAACTAAAATAACTACTACAACTAATATAACTATTATAACTACTATAACTAATATAACTACTATAACGACTATAACTACTATAACGACTATAACCACTATAACGACTATAACCACTACTATAACGACTATAACTACTATAACTACTATAACTACTATAACTACTATAACTACTATAACTACTATAACTACTATAACTACTATAACTACTATAACTACTATAACTACTATAACTACTATAACTACTATAACTACCATACCTACTAAACTACTATAACTACTGTAACTACTATAACTACTATAACTACTAACTATAACTACCTATAACTACTATAACTACCTATAACTACTATAACTACTAACTACTATAACTACTATAACTACTATATAACTACTATAACTACTATAACTACTATAACTACTAACTACTATAACTACTATAACTACTATAACTACTATAACTAACATAACTACTATAACTACCATAACTACTTTAACTACTATTACTACTATTACTACTATAACTACTATATAACATTAAAAAATATTAACAATGCCTGTTAATAGTAAATTTCAAACGTTTGTAGAAAATGTATTCAACACAAAAACTCCATTTGTTTGTTACAACGGAAGTAATTGCGTCATTAGTTTTCTAATTAACTAATTAACCCTCACGCCGTTTCCACGCAGGGGTAGACAGATATGATGGACCGTCACACAACTCCGTCTTAACACACACTCCTTCCTTCATTCGCATTCATACATCATCTCAAACATACTCTTTCGATATTTTGATTCTTAATATAACCCGATTCAAATATTCAATTCACTTGATCGTGCCATGTCTTTCTCTAGTTCAATTCTATACTTATGAGCAGGTGTTAGATTTATAGATACCATTTTCCAGTGACGTGCATTGCTCTATGACTAAAGGTAGCTCTGTGTAATTTTTCAATTTAGGACATGAATTCGACTGCTTCAAGAAGGACAACACTAACTCATAAACTTACGACTTCGACTTACTTCCATTTTGGGAGTCATAAATTTTTGAAAATGACCGCTTTACGATCATCTTCCACTGATTGTTAGGGAAACCCGAATAAATGCGTACAAGTTTCTTACTATATTCATGGAAAAAAATACACTTTGATTACATTTTTTTTTTTATGTTCTTCTAATGGTTGATTTCAGCCTTTTAGCCTTTATTGACTGCACGCCAGTGGTTTTTTCACACTAGATTTTCTTTATTGGACTATATTACTAGCAAAGCACGTTTTGGGTGAATTATGATGAATATAATATAGAATTATGATTAGAATCGTGTTCGTATTATAATAAAGGCTGGTGGAGTAATTATTTTAAAGTTATATAATTCATATATTGATGAAATTATTTTCATGCTAGAACGGGTCGCTTCTACGACTCGTTCTGTGTTCAACAGCTCGGATGTGGAATGATCTGCCGGCCTCTGTGTTTCCTCCATCCTACAACATGGGTCTCTTCAAGACCCAAGTTCACTCCTTCCTGTCCTCTAAAAGACCCTCCACACAGCATACCCAAAGATGATATAGGCCTTGAGGGAAATTAAAGTAATGGCCTCCTGTGTAAAAAAAGGAATTTTCAAAAGTAGGAGTGTATTCTTAATAAAGCACCTTTACGGAAAATTTAGTAGTAAATTGTTATAATTTTCCACTAAAACGTATCCCATTCTTATTTTTCATTGTGGTAGATGCTAATTTATGCGTATGAGTAATTTAATGAGTTAAGGGGATCTACGAGTACTTCCTGAAATACGAATGAAATCACGCACTCCCCTTATGCAGGTGGCGAAGAGTTTGAAATTCCCGCTTAACACCGGACGCATGTTTAGATTAACGCAAAAAAATGCGTGTTTTATTTTATTCTGTAAAGTTCAGGCATAATTATTAAAATGTTTTACAGTCATATTCCAAAAGAACTTGATTTATCACAATGACCAATACATACTGAAAAAAGGATTCGTAAACAGGAGATTTTGCACTTTAAACTTTTTTTAGGTCTGTTACTTTATTTTTATCTTGGCTTATAAAAAGACACACCAAAAAAATACTTGGTTAAACGAAAGGTCAAGGTGCGTTCTACTTGCAGTATTTAATTAAATCATCTATGATATTTCTAGGCCATCCAATTTTCAAACCAAAAACACGTGATTTTTCATTACTTCCCATTGCATCGCCTGAAAATCAACGTGACCGCGAGAACTCATCGCTCATTCCAACAGAGAACACAGTTTCTACGGAAGAGTGAATTTTACACGGAACGGTTCTTGCAAAAGCCGTAAACCGGCACTTACTAAAATTAGATCAATTTCGCTGCCAAATTTTGAGATTCGGTGCAAAAGTGAATAATAACAATACTCGGACCCGGCCTTATCTCCCGCTCTCTCTGAATAAGCAAACTTCGGCGGAATGCCTCGGGCCGGAGCTGATTTACCCGGAAAGATGAGCAATATTGAGCAATGGGCGGGGGCTTTTATTTTGACGAACTACTAGGTACTGCGCAGAAATTGACGTAACGTAGAGCATTGGTGTCAAACCTTTTTACTTTCCTGTTATACATTGTGTGCACAAGAAATATCTCGAAAAATATGTAAAAACGATATAACGTCGTGTTTTACTTAACCCAGCACAACCTTTTTTTCTTGTATGTACTAAACTGTGTGCACAAGAAATATCTGGAAAAAATATGTTAGTAAACATTATTAAACATTATACAGATGTTGACATTTTCGGCACTGTAGTTCACAATCTTCGGCAATTCACGGCAGGTGCGGCATAGAGGAGAGTCGTTCCGGCCGGACTGAGTCCAATGAATCCGATTCCGAGAGTGGTAGACTCACTCGTTCCGAACTCACAGTCAAGGAACGACTAAGGTTTTGTTTTGAAGTCAGAAACCATTCAGTAGTGCAATATGAACGATTTTTGCTTCCGGAACGGCTGACCCGAGCGGACCGAAAGAAACGAAGGACCGAGTCCGAGGAATCGAGTCCGTGTGGCTGAACTCGGAATTGGAACTGAGTTAGTAAAATAAGTGGAATGAACCACCTCTACGGTCAGCATACTCGTAGATTAACTACGACGGAAAATGTCAAAAAAGTCATTATTATCTAGGTACCTTTTTACAAAACGTAATTCTAGGTTAAAATGGTATTTAAAAATAAAATAAAAATGTATTAAGATGAACTATAATACAATGTAATTGTTTTTTTAAATATTTGGTTCAGAACCTTGTGACACTTGAAGATATTTCATTAATTTGTATTTTCAAATAATCTCTTAACAATCTGTTTAGGATTTTTTTACTACGTCTCTCCGAAATTCCCCAATTAGTCAAAAAGTCTTTAAGCCTTGTGAAAAGATAAGGAATCTTCCTTAAAAAGAACCAGAAAAGCGCTCCGAGTCTTCTAGATGTCCAGTAAATAGAATGTTCTGATATTGCTGAAGAGCTTTCGTTGTTAAAATCATTAATTCCCTAAGACCACGGGTTTGATACTCCTGGCGTAGAGAGACTATTTCTTCCTAAGATTCTCGGGTATCAGGGTGGTTCTTATTAAACTCGCTTAAAACAGATTTTCATGATTCAACTTTATTTTAGCGTCTTATTTTCAAAGCACAGAAAGTCTCAAAAGTTAAGTGGTTACAAGAAATAATAACTCCAATCGTTCGATATTTTACTCACTGCAAAACTTGAAAATTGTTTTATCTACAGTCATAATGCTATGCAAGATTCATGACCAGTAAAGATTTTTTTAAATTACTTACTTTTCTAAATTAAAGCAAATGTTATATTTCAATTTATTGAAACTTATAAACCTCATCGAAGAGCACAATATTAACAAATCTGAAATGAAATAGAAATTCGGAAAAGACGTAAAACAAAAAGGTATCAGACGCATCTGGGAACCGAACCCATGACCCCTGTCTTACCGGGACAAAGGCTCTACTCGTTCACTTTACATAATAATGACTGAATGTGCTGTGTGTTTTGTATACTATCGATTTTTGAGTTCAGTTAACACTTTTGTAATTTAATTTGTGTTGTAACTAATATATGTATGGAATATAATATTAGCTGTACAATAGTTAAGTCTCTAGGCATGATAACATACATAAGTACAAATATGAATAAAGAACTCCAGTGAAAAATGTAATGGCTTTAAAAATATGTATTCATATAGATCAGCTAACACCGATTCTGAATATATAACTATACTATTATTTAATATATACACTTAAATATAAAATTAATTAATTAATGCAGATTATCATAAAACATCGAAACAGTTGAGGTTACCCACCACTTTCCCACCCCGGTATAAGTAACTTATGGTTACTCCTTCAGGGTGCACCTCAAGCAATCTAATTTTTTTTAATTATTCGAATCTATAATTTTTAAAGGACTCTAAACCCTCAAGTTTCCCTGCACAACTTTCGCATAGAAGGAAGTTAGTCACAAACCCACATCAAATTAGTTAGTATAGATACTGACGGCGACAAAATATAGTCCTTAGTGGCTCCTTCTGTCGATAACCGGAATAATCTAAGATGGAATGCGGGAGTGCACCAACAAACCTGTAAATAAACAAACAAGAAACATAAAAACACATTATATACAGAACAGACCGTAGCCACGAAACCAGGTCAGTCCCTCCAGAGCAGTGCAAAGCAACTTCCCGCTTTCGACACTCTTTCTAGTGAAGCATTGCACCAGTCTCCTGGAGTATACCTTCAGAAAACATCGAAACAATTCAAGTTACCGAACATTCTACGTAACCGATTTTTATATATTAAAAAAAAGTTATGTTATGTGTTAATTTCTGTATTATCATCATCAGCAATTGTCTAGTGAATGTTCTTTTTTTAGACCAATTTACAAATAACCGACAACATTTGAAAATCTCCTACTACCATCACAGTCAGCGGAAGATATTGATTGTGTCGTGATGGAGGACTTAGCCAGGCGATAAATTAAACTCACGACGCCTGGGTGGGACCCATACGCGATGACAATTCAGCCACTGAACGTCTAATACATATTATGAATGAATGAGCAAAAAAAAAAAATTAACAAAATGTAGCAAAATTATTGACACAAATAAATCTATCATCGCTGGAGGAAGTGTATATAAATACGATATAATGAGATGATTTGTCACCAAAACGGCGCTATACAAATCATCCAAATATTACTATTATTCAATTAATTATTAATTGTTTTTCTGTTTAATTCGTCGAACTCCAATTATTTTTTTTTAGAAATTTAATGTAAATCATATTTAACAATGTTATTATTAAGTTCTGTACGTTCTGCAAGTATTTTACTTTTTTTATTATTGTGACAGCTGTGTCGACGTTCAAGTTATAGTAAAAACTAAAATACTTACAGAACTTAATAATAATAATAATAACGTTTTATTATCTTCTTTTTTTATATAACAAAATAATAAATAATGATATCCCCACTGGGATTTCCCGCGCTGAGGATTTCATTTACAAAATATTAAATTACATTAAATTAAATTGATGAAAAAAATAAAAATATTTATTGGGTGTTTTAAGTGCAGTTGAGTGGTTTCGGTGTTAGTCCGTATTTGGTGTTTTTATTTAAGATCTATATAGCATATTTTCTATTTAAGATCTCCCTATGTAACTTATCCAGGGTTTTATTTGATTTTTAAATTTATTGTTGTATGTGTTTTTGATTCTGAGATCTATTGTTTCTAATATGTGTGATTTCTGTTATTTCTTGTTTTTTTTTGTATTTATAGTATAATTGTTTTGTTGACTTAATGTTAAGTTTGTTAAAGATTTCATCAGTACTTGTTATTACAGGGACTTTAAGTATAATATTCATGATGAATTTTTGTGTTCTAATGAGTAAATTAAGAATATTATCATTAGAACTGCCCCATCCGATAATACCATATTCTAATAGTGATTGGCAGAGAACCATTAATGGCATTATTAAATTTGATTTACGTTAAATAAAAAAAAAATATATATTAATCGATGCGAAGCGTGTATTGTTGGTTCCAACTCTTGTCGAGTTACTTATATGAAAAGAGCATTTAACGCCACTTTTTAGGACAAGAAAGACACTTTCAGATTATTCAATTCCATTCCTTAATTACATCCAGTTCATTAAGAGTGAGTACTCAATGACTCAATTTCACCAATCAAAGTATTTATCCCTTCAATAATCTACCTACTTTATTATTATCACATTAGTCGTGTTCTTTTATATTTACACTACACATCATTATAGTACGATAAGGATTTCAAACTAGGTAATCTGTATGAATCATAGGCTGGTATACCAACAAATTTTATACCATGATTAAGTAGAACTTCATTCATATATTTTTGATTACCTTAACCCCTCGAATCTTGATAATAAATGATATTTTTTCTTAAACGTTCATTGTAAATTTTTAAATGGCATATACGAGTACATTACTTAATAGTACAAAATAAGATAACATGACTTTTATGAGTCAGTTTCGGGCTGGGAGAAATATCTCCCCAAAAGATTCGAGGGGTTAAAATTTGAGATGTTGGTTGTTAAGTTACCTGCAATAATCCACAATGCAAAAGAAATAACAAATGAGTCGGAAGCAATGCTCGGAGGATGGACAATGGATGGAGAAAAATATATAAATGCCGTCATTTAATCGTCAGCGGTTCCCAGATGGACCAAGAGAACGATCGATATAATACGGAAATAAATAAGAGAGTAAACCAAAAAACCGAGGAAAAAATTAACAGTTCGAGGAGACCTTCGTCGACCAATCGATAACTAGTGGATGATGATGATATTTGAAAGTTTACCTAGTGGGTGAGTACTATATAATAAATAATACACACTAAAAGTGCTTTTGATATAGATTTAAATGGAAGCTCGTGTGCCTTTGACTTAATACCTTTTGATTCTAGCCCGTTAAACACACGTTCTGTCTTTCTCACACTTGCTTGAAATCGTATATTGCCGTTCCACTTGAATTGTCATCACATATCGCAAAAATAATAAACCACAGTTCTCTATTTGAAATTTTTAAAAACAACAAAACATGCCCACATGGCAATTCTTGCCTTTTTTCTATGGTGTGGACGAACCTGTAAAAACTGTTGGTTCCCCACCTAATAAAAATAACAAGCCTTGGTGTATCAATTTTAAAACAGATTTAAAAAATAATAATAATGTTGGTTTTGCAATATGTAACACAAGGACTTTTCATAATATTGAGTAAATAAAACTCCTTTACTGCTCCCTTCTAAGATCGCAGCTAGAGTATGCATCCCCTGCATGGTCTTCTATTTATACTTGTAACTTACACGTGGAGAAAGTACAAATGATGTTTCTTACATATGTTCAATAAGACAACTTGTAAATGATACCTTCCATAAAACATTAATGTGTAATCTAAAACTACCGCTGCTTTCTACCCGGAGAACGATTAATGATATTCTTTTAAATTACTGAATAACTTCATAGACTGCCCTCAGATGTTGCTATAAATATCTGTGTCACTGTTAGATGTACTAGACTCAACCATCTTTTCCACTGTAACAACCGCAGCACAAACTATTCATGCAACTCACCAGTAGCAACATATTCAAAAACTCTCCGTCCTGGATCAAAAAAAAAAAAAATAGTTCTGTTTGTATCCGATTGTATTTCTGTAAAATTACTATTATTTTTGTAACCTTAACTAACTTTTTGTAATTTACCTATTCCTATTCTGCCCTATTATTGTACGACATAATATTTGTATGTCTCTGGCAATACGTGATTCATCTTAACTAAAACGCGCATTTGTATATATATGTAGGTGAGTAGCCTATATCCAGTGGGATGATTAAACGTGACTCACATCAACATTATATAAATGTATTAAATTATAGTATGACGAATGACCACATCCGAATTTATTAACTGTTTAACTTTCTAATCTTCTCGTCGAGCCAAGAGATTTAATTGAGAACCACTATCTTAATGATTAAAAACCAACGGATATAATGTATACCTAAACAACATTTCATAGGGATACAATATATACTTTAGCAACACTTCATCAGGATAGAATTTATACTTAAAGAACACTTCATCAAGATACAATGTATACTTAAACAACACGTCATCAAGATACAATGTATACTTAAACAACATTTCATCATGACGGCCTACATGGTCGAGGGGTTAGCCTCTCGACTACGAATACGAAGGTCGCGGGTTCAAATCATTCAATCAATCGATCAAAATTTTATTGAATTAATTTGTGCTGTTCCACAATTAATTCATTAAAAATAATATGTAGTATATTTGCGCACGTTTCAGAGTGGAAGATACTCTAAGTATCGCCCTGGTGAAAGATCACCATTCAGAATTGAAACGTTGCTTGAAATGGTTTTTAGCCGTGTTTGGTGACCAGATCTGAATAGCCAGGTATTTCCCCACCTTACTCTTCCCCATCTCCTTCCCCTCCTCAAAATACCTTCAGCCACACAACATCCCCAATTGGGGATGCCATAGTCTCACTGGCTCCAGACGGTTGGGAGCAGTTGGGACTCTTGTGGGATATTCACACAAAAAAAAATCAAGGTACAATGTATATTTAAACAGCACTTAATCAAGGGACAATTGATACTTAAACAGCACTTTATCAGGAGGCAATGTTTACTTAAACAACACGTCATCAAGATACAATGTATACTTAAACAACACTTTATCAGGATACAATATATACTTAAACTACACTTCATTAAGATACAATGTATACTTATCAGGATACAATTTATACTTAAACAACACTTCATCAGGATACAATGTATACTTAAACAACACTTCATCAAGATTCAATGTATACTTAAACAACAATTCATCAGGATACAATGTATACTTAAACAACACTTCATCAGGATACAATGTATACTTAAACAACACTTCATCAAGATATACTGTATACTTACACAAAACTTATCAGGAATCAATGTTTGTTAAACAAAATATTTAGCTAACTATTATGCCACAAAGTGTATTTGCATTCATTGAAGAAGTGAGAATTAGTTCGTTCATCCGAAATAACTCAAGTCGAATATAATAAATACCTCGGCTACATTTTAATATGCTGTTTTTAATTTTCTTTTATTATAGTACCACACAAGAGTCCTAACTGCTCCCAACCATCTCGAACCAGTGAGACCATGGCACCCTCAATTGCATAAGTTGTGAGACTGAAGGTAGTGAAGAGGGGGGATTTGGGAAGTACCTTGCTATTCAAATTTGGTCACCAAATATGGCTAAAGCCATTTCAAGCAACGTTAGTAATCCTACACCAGTGCGATACTGAAAGTATCTACCGCAAATATACCTCGTTTTATTTTTAATGAATTAATTGTGGAATAACACAAATTACTCCAATAAAATTTACTTTCGCACGCCTGGATTTGAACCCACGACCTCCGGATTCGAAGCCAAGGATCGTAACCACTCAACCACAGGACAATGAGTAAAGCAGTGATTGGTTCATGACGCCAAGTACTCTAAGTAACAATACCTCCATCTCCTGACATTCCAATACATACATCCATATATGATATGATATATAGCAAAAAAGGAGTAGGTCATGTGTAGGTCACCTAATATTTGTTTTATGAATTATCGTTTTAATGATTCATTAAGAATATATTTCACAGAAAATCTATTAAAATGATTGAAATATATCAATTTCGCCAACTCGCACTGCTAGGGGTTCTGGTGTAGCAAGTATTTAATAACGCCTACACAGTACACTGATAAATTTATAACACGTTTTACTCACAGGTGTCTAAAGCAGATGAGACGTAAAAAGTTATTCCTGATATTTATTTAATAAGTGATTTATGTTGCAGTAAAAAAAATATATTAGCCATTAAAATCTCACAGAAACACTTTCTTAACGTGAATCTCACGCAAGACTCCCAACTGCTCCCGACTGTCTGGAGGAGTCAATAGGACTTTGCCATCGCGATGAGTCGTTCATAAACGAACCGTTCATCTGTGCTGGCTCATTTTGATAGCCTGTGACTCTTTTTGATAAACCTTTGAACCACTTAAGAAAAGTTTTTTATTTATCTAAAAAGATAACCATACCTCAGATTTTTGATAGTATTCCTACGCATTTCTAAGATGACGCATCTTTAAATGAGGCCTTTCATCTAATTTGTTTATATAAAATCATATTCGTGTCTAATTTTTACCAGGCTAAATAATATTGGGACCTGCAATCAATATTTGGCTCCATGATGCATCTTAAAGCAGTTGTTTTTAAGAGTTCACACATTCATGTGTAGATATAAAAATAATTACCGCATTTACACGGGTTTAGGCACTGTACAGTATGTGAATGGCGCTGAACTCGACGTTTTGTACTAACGCCTACCTATATGCTGGGAGCTGGAAGCTATACGAGCTGGGAGTCGTATGAACCGGGGTATGAGCTCATGAAATGGGAGACAGCTCTTAATATGTGCCAGCTAACTGAGCCGTCATTCAACTGAGTCGTACGAATATATTGAGCTGGTACTATGACTCTTAACAAAATGAGTCATGACTCATCGCTACTATGGCATGCCATTTGAGGTGTATTATGAGCTTGGAGGAAATGGGGAGGGGAAGGCGATGGGACAGAGAGAGGTTGGGAAGTACCTGACTCTTCAGTTCTGGTCATCACACACTACAAAAGCCATTTCCAGCAGCTTTTCGATTCAGACCAGAGCGATACGGAGAGTATCTACCACTATGGGACGTCATTCCAGTGCGATGATGACAGTGAAAACGGCTAGAATCTATTGAATAAAATATGTGCCAATTGCCAATCGCTACTGAATATTTAAAAGTGACCGGATAATTCGACAGGCTTATGAATTGGCACAGTTTTTAAAGGTGATATAACAGTTTGAAAGCGGCCTGGAACGCCGAAACAGCTGTCACAATAATAAAAATGTAAAATATTTCCAGAACTTAATAATAACATTATTGAATTTGATTTAAACACATTTTTTAAACATAACGAAAATAATGGAGTTCCACGAATTAAACACAAAAACAATTAATATCGTGTAAAGTTATTAAAAACACGAATTAAAAAACTAGCCCGATAACCTAATCTAACTTAAAACAACTAATATTTCATTTTACTTTGATTATTTTTTTATATTAAAAAAAAGATTAATTAGTTAGATTATGTTTTTCTTTTATCGTACTTTAATAATTTAAAGTCACTTTAAAAAAGTGTGCCGATTCATACGCGTGTTGATTTATCATAGATCCATATTTAAAACACTCCATTAAAGCGAAAATCATGATATCATCACATCCCGTTATCAATCAGATTACTCAAATTACAGAACGAATTCAACTCAAATGGTTCACGAGCATTGTAGAGTATGTGTCCTTAGTATAGCTGATATCAGCTGAGCATACGAAATATAAGTATGGACACAGATCCGTCAGTCTGGTCTTTGTGTAATTATTTATCAATTGGAAAACTGACAACTAGTGACATCTAGTGACAGACCGGTAATGCAATCTTGTCAGCGCTATGTGATTCAGTAATTAGTCATTATTTTGCGTCGTTATGCAGACTAAAACTAGCGAATAAAATTAAACTAGAAAAATGATTTTAGTACTTCGTTAATTATTGTAAATTCGATAATTATGATAATATTGTCTATACGAACGTTCTAGCAAAATTTTATATATTTTATTTATTTATTTAAAACTCAAACGAAATTTTTATTTTTTTTTCATATGAAGCTGTAACTTGGTGATGTAAACAAAGTTATTGTTTTATTTTTTAAAACATAATAAAGCATTCAATAAAGTAAATCATATCTACAATCAGCGTGTAAATATCTCAAATAAATGTGTTTACAACATGTATGGTTTACGCAATATCGCATAAATAATTTTGCTACATACAACGAAACAACACTGTGTATTAATGTATATTTACCTAACTGAATCTCGGGAATACAACAATGTCATCGTAATGTTATGGTCAAGAAACGATGATAACAATTCAAAGATTTTTTGAGTTCGATAAATACAATTTTAATTATCTATCCGCCTTCTTCTTATACATATATAAAAATGAACGTTTGTCTCTCTGTCTGTCCCCGATTTTCTCAAAAATTACTCGACCGATTTTACTGAAAATAGCACAGTTTTTACTAATTAGTGACGGGCAGGTTTAATGAATGGTTTGAATGAAATTCAATATGCAAAACGGTTGCTATAACGTTTTAAAATATGTATGAAAAAACTTATTTCAACATGTATTTTAATAAAGAAGAAATAAAGATCATCTTAATGAAATTAACGAAATTATTTTAATTAATGAAATTAATAAAATAAACGAAATCAATAAAATTAATGAAATTGATGAAATTAATAAAATTAATGAAATTAATAAAATTAATGAAATTAACAAAATTAATGAAATTAATGAAGTTAGTGAAATTATTTAAATTAATGAAGTTAATGAAGTTAACGAAATTAATGAAAGTAATGCATTTAAAGAAATTAATGAAATTAATGCATTTAAAGAAATTAATGAATTTAAAGAAATTAATGAAATTAATGCATTTAAAGAAATTAATGAATTTAATGAAATTAATTTCTTTCCGGGCTTGTGGCATCTTAGTAATACTGTGCGGAGGGTCTTTTTAAGGAGAGAAGGAAATGAAACTTTGGGAAGGAAAAATGTATGAGGAGTGGGTAGTAATCGGGGGGTCAGGGTGTCCAGGAGTGACGAACGTATGAATCCATCCCTCCCACTGCAGTGCAAGGCGATGGGTCAAGGGAGTCCGGCTGGAGAGGTCAAAGCGACTCCCTCAACCGGCCTCTCCCGATCCGTCTCACTACGAAGTTGGTGAGTAGAGCATCCGTCGCAAAGACCTGGACAAACCTCAACCCGTGAAACCCGGGCACCCCTGCTAAATTACCTGCAGTAGTGAACCACTCGGGGTGACCCATGAACAAGGTGTGGAATGTTTCCCGGGGTGGCAGTACCTACGGCCGCCTCTTAAATTGAAACTGATTTCATAGTCCCAGCTTGACGTTCTTAGTGTATATGTCTTCTGTTTCTGGTGTTCGGACCAAATAAAATTTTACATTGTACATCTTGGTATCATAAAAGTTTATACAAACAAAGGCATACTTTTATCAGTCTCAAAATTCTTCCAGTTAGATCAATTCTGTGGTACAAAATAATATTTCACCACATTAATAACCCTACATATAATACAAATAGACTAGAGCACACTTTCAATACAAGTCACAATTTAAATGAAGGATTAATGGTTCCCAATCATACATATATATATGGACAGAGAAATTTAGATCACATGGTTCCTAGCTGCTAAATATGTTACCGGCTGAAATAAAAAATAAATAAAAAAACTGTATTAAAACTAAACAGTTAATAAATATATTGAAAACTTAGCTAGCTAAAATAAGCTATTTGTATTAGATAGTAAGGAAATATTATTTTATGTACGATTTATTGTTGTCGTTTATTTTTTTATATTTTTTTGAACTTATATTTTTGTATAAATATTTTTGAGTAAGATTCTTGAGAAATATTTATGTTTTAAGTTTGTTATATATGTTTTTATTTTATATAGATATATATTTTGTAACCTTAACTGTAAATTTTGAGTTATGAATAAGAAGCTCCCGTTAGATAAACAATAATTTTTTAATTTTTTTTTTAAATTATTAATTATTTTTATTGAGATTTAAAAACCTGATTGTAATATTTAATCATTGAAGAAAATAATATTAACAAACCTAAATGAAAGATGAAACCGGACAAAAGGACAGAAACTAAAAATATTTCAGTCGCATCTGGGACTCGAACCCAGGTCCTCTGCCTATCCGGGGCAACGCTCAACCGACTTAGCTAATGAGTCAAGTTCAATTTGTGTCATCTCCATCGATACTATATGTCAAATTCAAGATTTGTGAATATTATTTTCCATTTTTATGATGTTTACAAAGTTCTACCCGAACTCAATTGCAAACTTAAACAGTGTCTCGGATTTACATTCGACTTTTTATTTATATGAGACATCTATTGACTTTTTTTTTATAAAAGCCTTTATAAAAGAACTTTGTAAACATCATAAAAATAGCTGCCAATAATATGAGATTAAAAATGAAAAATAATATTCACAAATCTTGAATTTGAGATATGATATCTATGAAGATGACACAAATTGAACTTGTCTCATTAGCTAAGTCGGTTGAGCGTTGCCCCGGATAGGCAGAGGACCTGGGTTCGAGTCCCAAATGCGACTGAAATATTTTTAGTTTCTGTTCTTTTGTCCGGTTTCATCTTTCATTTAGGTTTGTTAATATTATTTTCTTCAATAATAAAAAAATAGTTTATCGGGACTTTTTGCATTTTTTTTTTGTAAAATGTAAAAAAAATCAAATAAAATCCCTATTGTACAAAATGTTAGGGTAGTTGGGCAAGATTTTTAGCGATTTATAGATTAATTCCTCGATGAATCATATTGCGCAACACTTTTACGTGGATTTGGCCTGTAGTATGGAGGGCCGTTAAGGGGTCACATCCTACTTTAGACAAATTCAACAATATATTCAGGAGTCAGTATGCAGATAGGAGGATATCTACTTAATTACGACAAGTAATAGATTGTTTCAACCCGACTATAATCTCCATTAATTCACAAGATGACTACAGTAACTGCCTACTTAACGATTCGCAACTTGTATTTCAATACCTTTTCTTGCCTAAGCTACAGCTGGCTTCAAAAACATGTATTCATCAGTGTCAATTTCTAAGGGGATTTCACTAATTAACCGCAGAGAGGATGTACCACTTAACAACTAATTTGCTCTTGGGAGATTCCATGCACTTTTTTATTCTCCGAAAGCGAAAACTTCTTTTCGTCAAATTTAATGTTTCAAAGACCCAATCATGTCTGATTACATCTAAAAGGGATCGAAATGACAATCTACGATCCTTTTATGGAAGCAATCTTCCCAACAAGCCACCCATAGATATGCTTAGTGTCACCTTAAGTGACCAGCTCAGGTATGGGGGCTTCATCGAATCTAGAGTAAAGCTAGCCTCTCAAAAGCTGGGCGTATTGTACATAGCCCGCAGATACTTTAATAGTACACAACTGCTAACCCTGTTCAAAACCTTAGAGTAATAATATTGTTACTCTAAGTACAAAATGCAAGTACCTTCAATATAGAATTTAGCAGCTACCTCTGGTCGGGAGCCCCAAAATATCTGAAAAAAACCATTGACTCTGTGCAGAAACCGGCGGTCCGTTTGATAGATTCGTCTATCTTTACAAATGGATTACAATCTTTGGAGCATAGATGTTAGGTGGGAATGCTGTCCTTATTCTACTGGTATTTTAATGGAAAATGCTCTAAGGAACTAGCGTCACTGATCCCTTTGGCACCGGCACACAGTCGGGAAACAAGGCAAACGCGCACCCAACATTTGTACACGGTTGACATTTGTCACATGAGAACGGGTCGCTTCTACGATTCATTCTAGTGTTCAACAGCTCGGCTGTGGAATGATCTGCCGGCCTCTGTGTTTCCTTCCTCCTATAACATTGGTCTCATCAAGACCCTCCACACAGCATCCCCAAAATACACGATATAGGCCTTGAGGGAAATTATTTCCCTAAGGGCCTCCTGTGTGTACTGTAAAAAAATGACCCGTATCACAAATTAATACAAGTTATAAAACTGCCCCTATGACTTTTTATATTCTACTTTGTTGTATCTCCCATCAATCTTTTCTAGTTATTGCGTCGTTACACAATAATATCACCTCTTACACGTTCGACAGAGATTATCAACTTTAGTATTGTTGTAAAACACTAATATACAAATATTATTTACTTAGATACTTGTACTATTTGCTATTCCTACTTATGTATATTTTTCTACTTTTCTCATTTACAGTATTGATGCACTACATCTGTAATCCCTGTAATATATTAGTTTAAAACTGTTTAATGGAGACTACGAAAACTAAATAAATACATAACTAAATGAATTAAAAATGACTCAATATAGTTGTATTTTTTAGTATTCTGTATACATATGATGTATATATATGATAAACATACAAATATTATATTAAAACCGCCCGTCCTTTGGATTATTATTCTAAAAGTAGCTAAAAAACATCGGGTTTCAGATTTCTCAATAACAATACGTGTTTACAATATACCAACTTGTATGGGATAGATTAAAATACCCGAACACATCCGTTAGCTTCGGCTGACCTCGAAATACTAAACGAGATGACGCAGGAACAAACTTGACGTATACGAATGTTTTGTGGGTTTCAGGTATAGTTTTTTGTGCCTGAACGTACGGGATACGGCTTGTTGCGTTCGGGCGATAATATAGCGGCCGTATCACGCAGGGTTGTATGGGTAGGGCGGTTAATGAAGAGGTGAATAAAAAATATTTGTAATTCATTCATTAATAATGACGCCACAAAGTGAATACCAATCTTTTGAAGAAATTATAAATATGTAACTCTGTATCGGCGCATGCTTCTTGCTTCATTCACATTCATAAATTGTCTCATACATACTCGTCTATTATTCTGAATCTCGACATGGCCGGACGTATTAGTTTAGTTTTTGTTTGATTTATTACATATACATATATATAAAAAACATTTTTATTGGTGTTGACATATTGCCCATCTCACTAGGTGTGAAACGCCTGTGTTGAGATGGCAATTTACAAGAGTGGTCCTTCATCTAGGTTATTGTATAAATTTTATGAAAATGAATAATTGATTTTAATTTAAATGACAAATAGTTTGTTATTTAGTTTTTTTTTTAATAAACTAATTTAAAGACAGAAAAGAATTTAGAAGCAGTTGATTTCAATTAAACAAAAATGTGATTTATAAGAACAAAATGGTATATACTCGTACATGCAGTACATATATATGTAAGTATAGATAAATATATATATATAGATATCCCTTATTTATACATATTATGGATTATGTAATACTCGTGATAGACAGGTTTATTGGTTTCCATTTTGAATGAACTTTTTGTTTGCATATTTCTAATGTCACTAGGTAGGGAATTGAATAGCTTAATAGCATCGTATTTAAAACGTCTTTGTCCATAGGGGGTTTCATAAACTGGGATTTTTTTTACATGTGCGTTTTAGGGCTCTAGTGCTTGTTCTTTCTTCTAATATATTTAAAAAAAAAAAATTATACAGCGGGGAATTTTCTGAATATTTTTTCGTTGGGAGCATTTAGTTTCTTAAAAATAAAATGATTGTGAGGCATGTCTTCTTCGGGAGTTTCCGACTTCTTATACCATTCCGTTCGTGTCATGTATTCTCTTATGTTGGTATGAGTGTCTATGAGCAGTTTATTCTCTCTTACCAATGCTTTCCTTGTCCATATAATTGTCCGTGTAATATTCACCGCCTTCTTCTCCTGTCACTTGTTAACTTACTGTCTACCCCCTCTGGTCTAATAAACAATAGATATTGTATTATTGCGCCCCTTTCTCCGTTCAACCGCTCTACTTATTCAAAACCATTAAAGCGTCAATTTTTTAATCTTGCTCATTATGCTAAAATCAGCTTTGGATCCTTTTCGGATCCCACATTAGTAATACCTACGTTCATACGAGTTTTTTTTCTACGGCATTCATTCAACTTTCATTGCCAGTATTGCCAGATTGGAATTGTGCGTACTATATATTACGAAGCTGACTGTATACTGTTTGCTGTGTAGTGCCAGGAATATGCGACCTACCATGATTTTATCATTACACAATCCATGAATAATTAGGAATTTAGATTGGGGAGAGGGAGCGGGACACGGCATGGGTTGGATAGGCGGAAGGCAATGGTGGAAGAGAGAAAAGTACATTCTGATTGTTCTCAACAATAAGAGAAATGAAACGAGAAACTTAGAAGACGTCGTTTCTCTAAATGCTTCGAATAAAGGTGATACATGGAATTTTATCATAGAAAATTGTTGTTTTAAAAACATAGAAAAAGAAGTTGCTATACTACCGGGCGTTATCTACGTTTTTATAGCTGGGAATAGACTACCACACGATCTGAAAGTCATAAAATACTCAGAATAGCAGAAAGCGACACGTAAAACACGTATATTTAGAAATCTATATTCAAAAATGGGTAATCGAGTTACACACGCACATTTAATGAGATAAAGTTATTTTTTGCATGAATAATAAATATTATTTGTGCAAAAAATTTCATTATTTCAAGAAATCATATTTTAGATAAAAATACAGGATTAATATTCTCCACCGTAAAGGTAAACGCTTAAATAATTTAGGAGCCTTGGAAATTACGAAATCCCTTAATAATAATGAGTTTATTATTAATTTTAAATATAATTCTTTTCAATCTTTGTCTCTTCCCCCACTCTTTACTAATCCCTAGTCACGCCCCCACCCCCACAGTGACACCTAATATATATATTCTGCCATAATTTTGTAATATTGTTTAAAAATAAAAGTGTTAAATAGGTTTGGATTGGGTATTTCCAATAACGTGAAATAATAAATAATGAAATAAAATCATGAAAAATTGAGTTCTTTAATGGCCTATATTTCATAATTTAGCGCATAAAAAAATAAAATACTTCTAACCCGTACTAGATATTTACCATACCTTTAATTAAAAAAAAAAGATCTTTCAGTTTGGGTGGATATTTTGGCCTCAAATCCAAAATTAAGTTTTGTATGAAACGGGCCACGCAGCCGTCCCTCTTAAGAATGCTAGTCAATTCTTCTTCTCTTAATTTCTTAAGCTAATTTTTGCTTGACTTAATGCAATTATTTATTGAATTACTTTGTTTGATTATAATAAAATTTGTCGTATAATTTTACAGCTAAAAAATCATCTTTGTCCAAAAGTAATTAAACACTTAGGTACATTTAGCTTGTCTGGTTGCTTAGCTCTGATATTATGATTATGAGGAGTGATAGTGAGTCTTTTTTAAGATGATTAACCAGAATATATTTGGCAAAGATTTTTTTTGTATTTGGAACGTCGAAATGATTAAAAATTTCCGTTTTTTGACGTCCTTTTATACCTAAATGGTCATTATAATGCATTTTTGAGTCAGGTCTAATTGTAAACCGGTTGTATTTGTATGTTAAAATTTTAAACCTTTATTTATATCAAAAAAAGTATTGGTTTCCAAAATATAATTGACAAATTCAGAATAATAATTATTACTTATACACCTGAGGTGTTCCTTAACTCTAATAATAAAATTTCTTGAAGTATTTCCTATGTAAAAAAGTTACATTCGTTTAAAATTAATCTATATACGCCAGATTTATTTAAAATATCATATTAATCCTTGTAAATAAAAAAATATTTTTAAAAATTTATTATTAGTATAAAAGCTGGTTTGATAATATTTATATTATACATTATTTATATTTGGTATCAATTTTTAATTCATTTATTAATAATGTGAATACCAATAAAGTGAATACCAATCTTTCGAAGAAATCAGAGATTAGTAAAGTTTAAAGGGTTATTTCATTTTTTAAATATTAAATTACATTATATTAGATTGATGTGCTTGTTGAAAAAATAAAAATAATTTTAAGGTGAGGTGTTATAAGCGCAGTTGAGTGGTTTCGGTGTTGATTATTAAATTTATTGCGGTTATTGTGATTTTTAAAGTATAGTGAGATTTTGTTGTAGAGTTCAGTAAAAGAAGTTTTTTTGTCCAAATGTTGTGTTTGTGCTTTTTTGTTGTATGTGTTTTTGACTCTGAGATCTAGTGTTTCTAATATGTGTGATTATTTTTATTTGTCGTTTTTTGTATTTATGGACGTAAAGCAGTATGTTAAGTTTGTTAAAGACTTCGTCAGAACTAGTTCTTACACATTAAGTATAATTTTCGTGATGGCTATTTGTGTTTAATAAAAATAAAAATATTATCATTAGCACTGCCCCATCCGATGATACCATATTCTAATAGTGATTGGAAGAGACCCATGTAGATCTTAATCAAATCTTTTGTACTGAGAACATTGCTTATTGTTTTAAAAAGGTAAGTTATTTTCCCACTGAGCCCCATCCCAAAACGTAATTACGTTCAAATTGACTTCGCGAACCTGATTTTGCTCTTTTGACTGAAAAAAATGATTGGGAACGCCAGCTGCGGGACAAATGCAAACCACTAAACACATCATCCGCGCTGAATCGAGTGACCTCTGATGGCGTCGACTGACTGAATGAGCTCAACATCCTACTTTAACTTAACTCTCTTCCACTGAACGAAGGAGATCTAAGTATAGCGGATGTTTTTAACTTTAAATGTTTAGCGATAGTTTTTTGTGATTGTACATTCCAGCTATATGAAGAGCCGCGGAAGAAATATGTTAAAATAAAATTTCAAGTACTATTATTTCATCGGGTTTATTTTAACACAGTCTCCTCGTGACATTTAAGTCCTCCAGTTGAGGTAATAATATGCCACCCACCCGTGACCTTAAAATGGATACCTTAAGGTCAAGGGGTTGGGTTCACCCGTACTCTATAGTCTACGGTCCACGGTCTACACCCTTAGAAGTAATTAAATTTAACACCGATAAGATCATCATGTCTTGTTACGTTTATAGATTTATCAACGCCTTTGTCGACAGCTGTCCAAGAAAAGTTTATCAATTTTAGATAATAAACCAAAATTTTACAACATTCACAAAATACAGACGAAAAGTACGCTCGGTGAATACCATTATTTTATCACAGCACAAAAAATTATCATTTTTATGAAAGCACTTTTTTATAATAACTCCACACAAGACCCTCATTAAAATAATTTCCTTCTGTTAATTGGATGATGTGGGTAGAAATCCTGGGGTCAGTGTGTCCAGGAGTGACGGACCTATGAATCTATTCCTCCCAGTACTGTGCAGAGCGATGGGTCGAGATAGTTCAGATGAAGAAGTCAAAGGTCTGCCTATACAGGACTCTCCCTATCCAGCCAGATAGGGTAGACGCATCCGCCGTCAAGACCTGAACAAACCTCACCCCATGAACCGGAGCATCCCTGTTAAGTCACCAAACGTAGCGAACCACAAAGTAAATTTACATTTATTTTATGATTTTTTATTATCAACAAAGCTGTTTTTTTTTATTACTGGGAATGTATATAGTCCTCCACACTAGGTCACCTGCATCACGGAGGACACTGTTTAATGGTAAAATAATTTAGTGGACGACATAAAATAATATTTTTTGTTTAAAAAACCCTTTTAATACATAAATATCTCCATGTATCGAAACCAATGGTTCCTTCTTCTGGATACAACGAGCCAATACTAAATATATTTTTACATAATGTACGCCGTATCCTGATGAAGGAACAATTGGTTTTGACGTGGTTGAGTGGTTACGATCCTTGGCAACGAATCCGAAGGTCGCGGGATCAAATCCGAAACGCAATTAAACTTTATTTAAAATTGACGGCGCAAATAAACTTTATTTGATTAGATAGTGTTTCTTCATTAAAAATAATACATAGTATATTTGCGACAGGTTCTAGAGTGGTAGATACTTTCAGTATCGCTCTGGTGAATGACCAACATAATAAGAATTTATTATTATTATTTATTGACAGCTATACCGTATGGATCCTCGGTTTTTGGCAGTAGATATTAAAATTCAAAAGTTAAAAATCAATTTTCGTATGTAAATTTGAAAAAAAAAATCCGTTATTAATTAAGATGTTTAACATTAATATAAAAAAAAATGTACTGGAATTCCTTATTGCCAAAAAAAATCTCCATACAAATTGTCCTTCTGACGGGTATCGTTCAGTACAGATGACGTCATTCGAATACGTCCACCTGGTACCTCCTGGATTCTGCCCGTTTTGTGGCGTTTAAAAAATTCAAACTTTGAGAATTAATTTAACTATGAAAACGAACCTAAAAAAAAGGTGTATTTAAGTTTGAAGTTGAGTATTGATAAAAAATGGACTCAACTTCCTTATAGAAACATTGCTTGAAATAGCTTTAGCCGTGTTTGATGACCAGATCTGAATAGCCAGGTACTTTCCCACTTTTCTCTTCCCAGCCTCCTTTCTCTCTTCGCCACCTTCAGCCTCATTCCGTACCCCAATTTTGGATGCCATAATACACTGGCTTTATACGATGAGGAGCAGTTGAGACTCTTGTGCGGTACTCACAAAAAAAATCGAAATTAGTTTTTTAATATAGTGCATAAGTAAATGGACATTTAATTTTTTTTAAATAAAACAATCCAAAATTAGCAATATAAGTCTACTTTAAACATTTTCAATACAAATTACATAAAATAAAATTTCACTTACAAACAAAGAAAAAAATAAGTAAGTACTAGGAATAAAATGATTAGTACTAGGAATAAAATGATATGTTTTAGGAGGATTGCAGCCAGTTCCATGCTTGTATTTTGTATTGAGTAAGTCTGGATGTTTTATATACGATAGACGCTGAGGCACTCGCTAGTACCGTCGCCCGCCCCCGTTCTATCATAGCCTCCATAAAAGAATTGGTGACCGAATAAATCAACACACGTATTAAAAGTCATATAAATTCATTAAAAATACGAACATACTATATGACTATAAACTTTCCAATAAAAACAACCAGTATCCTTTCTTTATCCTTATTTTATTTATTTGTAAGAAACAAACAGCTTTTAATTCTAATATATATTTGACGGCCTCCATGGTCGAGGGGTAAGGCTCTCGACTACGAAATCGAAGGTCACGGGTTCAAATCCCGGCGTGCGCAAGTAAATTTTATTTAATTAATTTGTGCTGTTTCACAATTAATTGATTTAAAAATAATATATTAGTATATTTGCGCACGTTCCAGAGTGGAAGATACTCTCAGTATCGCCCTGGTGAAAGACCACCATTCAGAATTGAAACGTTGCTTGAAATGGCTTTTAGCCGTGTTTGGTGATCAGATCTGAATAGCCAGGTATTTCCGCACCTTCCTCTTCCCCTGCTACTTCCCTCCCCAATACCTTCAGTCTCACAATATTCCCCAATTATCCATAGTCTCACATGCTATTCATGTGCGGTATTCATGTGAAAAAAAAATATATATATGTACAAAGGAAGTTTAACAAAAAGTAAGCCAACAAAGTTTCTTGTGCTAACAGTGGGTAAATACAGATGTTTTATTTATGAAGCTAAAAAGATAACGAAAAAAACAAAATATAAGGAAGGGGGGAGAGGAAGAGGAAGATAGGATCGGGACAGGAGATGCTCTCGATACATTTTGTACTCGTGCATCAATATTACTTACTTCGTATTACTTCGGTTCGATATTTTGAAAGGGTATTGTGAAGAATGTAGATATTATGAAATTGTGCGTTATAATATAAATGAACAGATACGGGGAATTGGAGAATTTATCCTAAGATTGGTCCTGCATGCGGGCAATTAAAAAAAAATCGTTTCACCTCAGCACACCAAGCCTTAGTTCATCACCGTCGCGGTGAGTGATTTATTGAGTTTGAATTTGGTCTTTTCGAGAGTACTAACCCCGATTAAAAGGTTTTCTCAGAGAGCGTAGTAACTTTAGATAAGGATGAGATACTGTGGAATCTTCAGGGTAGAATTTCTATTGAAATACCACATACTTCATTCAATTCCTTCCTATGCTATTGAACTCATTTCGTATATAATGGAATGGAGTCAGTTGAGATATAGAGACATCCCTCTATGTCTAACTTCTTTACCTTTAGAAATCCCTATAAGAAGAACCTGGCAATTTATTTTATTTGATAGGTACCTCACGAGAGTCCCAGCATCCCGGAGCCGGTGGGACTATAGCAAACTAATTTGGTGTATTTTGCGAGTTATGAGCCTACAGAATTCAGAGCTAAACTTAAAGCTCATCTTTCGTATCTATAAATGGAACAAATGCACAGGTAAATTGCTTAGATTGGCAAGCCGATCAGTACTTACCTAAAGTCACTTATAGAATACGTAAAAAAAATTACGCACCGGTGTGTAAATGCGTCCACAGCCAACGACACATTTAGTTAGTCTAAATAACTAAATGTAAAAAAAAATTAATGTCTATCAAAAACTTTGTTTTTTAAGGACAGTTTATAAATATTCCCTGGTCGTAAAAATTATAAATATTTGAAAAAAATACCAACACTTCCTGTGCCACCAATCTTTATTAAATGTAATATCAATAGAAAAATAGGATAAAATAGCAACTGTAAAAATCATATCTTCTCTAAGCTTATATTTTCTAATAAAACTGAGTTCGTCTGAAGCGACCTGGCAGGTAAGTATGTTTTTCTGTATCCGTGCATAATTAGATAGAGAATACGAAGTAATATTTGTACAGCGCCCTTGAAGTGATTTTTCACTAAAACAGCGCTACACGTTATTTTTTATTTATTTATTTGAAACACACATCATTTAAAAATAAAATATAAGAAAGCTTTGACTGCCCAACTGGGAACAAATCCCGTTTTAGGACAGTCAAATTGACAGGTTTAGTTCATATTGAGTGCCATTATACAAAAAAATCGAACGGAAAAAAGCTAGTATTGACATAGTATGGTAATATAATATATCTAGAAGAAAGAATAATAATTAAGTATAAAGAGATGCGAAGAATACTACGTAAAAAAAATAATGTGCATACCAGATAATTTGAGTACAGTATAATAATTAATATATATAGAATAATAGTTAATTTCCAAGAGATAAGAAAAAAAGTGTAGAGTAATCGTTTACGTATAACAGATAATTTGAGGATAGCATAATAGTAAAGTACTCATGAAGAGATTAGAAAAACAAATATTATAGATCAAACAATTATATATATGTGTTTGATAGGTACTGGTTGATTCTATGAGGAAAAAATGTGTATAAAATTGAGTACCAAAAAAATATAATATTATAGAGTAATATTGATAAGATTGAGTTACGTATCACTCAGCTTTATGAGCCGACGACGAAACTCAGGGATACAAATTGTCTTATTGTTATTACAGAACAGGGTAAGAAAATGAGAAAAGTAAGTTTAAATAAAAAAAAAATTATTAAAAAACCTAACTTTTTGTAACTTTTTTCCACTTATTTATATTCGAACGGACCGGTTTCACCCTAAAAAAAATCATTTTAATATGGAATTCCACCATGAATTGACAGTTTCAAAATTAGAAATAATTATAAGTAAGGTTGTGAATTGCCTGGCTATTTAAACCTACTCACTGAACACGGCTGATGCAATTTCAAGCCACGCTTTGAATCATCCCCAATTTGGGGTACGCTGATGAAAGATGGTAAGAGATGGAAAAAAGAGGGGTAGGGAAATTTCTGGCTTTTCAGATTTGTACCGATGCGCGAATAACCCACACATTATTGGTTTAAGTCAATGCAGTGCTAAGTTAACAAAAATCTTCTGTTTTTGGTCTGACAATTTGATCGCCTTTTAAAGTTATATATACTTTAATTAAATATTCCGACTAGAACACTTTCGACCTTTGGCTTAACTGTGGGCTTTTTTGTGAGTCTTTTTACAAGCCTAGAATAAAATCTCAAAGTATCAGGCCAAGAAAAAATGCTTTCATTTGTAAAATATCCTACTTACGAAAACTTTTTCAGATTTGGTTATATTTCATAATGTGGCAAATTGAGTTCGTTAGAGTATGACGGAAAAAACATTTTAATATTTATGCCTGAGCTTTACAAAATAAAATAAAACATGCATTTTTATGACGGTTTTTTTTGCATAAATTTTTGCATTAAATGGAAATACACCAAACGCGCGTCGAACATTTGCACACGGTTGACATTTGTCATAAGAGAACGGGTCGGTTCTACAACTCGTTCTTGTATTCAACAGTTCGGCTGTGGAATGATCTGCCGGCCTCTGTGTTTCCTCCCTCCTACAACATGGGTATCTTCAAGACCCAAGTTCACTCTTTCCTATCCTCTAAAAGACCCTTCACACAGCATCCCCTAAGATGATATAGGCCTCGAAGGAATTTATTGCCCTCGGGGCCTCCTGAAGGTGAAGCGGGAATTTCAATATTTTCGCCTCCTGCATAAGCAGTATGTGATGATCTTCGAAATTTACGAATTGAATGCCTTAAGGTTTTTATGAGAATTAATTAATAAATTCTTATTATTCTCTTATGCTATCTATCATCGTCTCATTTTATTCATAGAATTCCATTTAAGTGTGTGGATTTTACTGCATTATTTGCCATTGATGAAACCATTATCGCCATGCCGTGACCTATAAACTTACCAGCATAATTATAATTGGCGTTTCGCGCCGAGCAGAATTCCTAACCTTCCAGAGATAATTATACTCGTATAATACACCGGGAAGATCAAACAGCCAGTGTACTCACTCCAACGCCCAGCTTCTGGAGTTGGGAGCACACAGTTAACGGTGTACTATGAACACTGACATATTAAAATTATTTCGATATTAAACCCTTTGATTCTACACACGCGCAATCAAAACTCTACCCTCTGTGAACTTCTGTCTATTTCAGATAAACTGGGTAAAGATAAACACGAACTTATGAATATTGAACTAATGAAGGTTAAAAGTTTAATAGGATTTATGATAGGTACCCTGATAATTTATATATTAATACTCTATTTCCAACCGGGGTTGTTGTTCAAAAATTTAGATTTTGACTTGTATTCTCCAACATCTCACTCTGCAACGGGGTCCATTACCGCGTGAACAGCATTAATGAGCCGGAATGCTCCCAAGGTGGTTCTACCACTGTAGCGACGATGTCATGAAACTGCTTTTTAAGACATACTGCACTGCCCTATGCATAACTGAGCTGTGGAGCAATACTCAGGAGCGCAATGGGACAAGCAACTTCCAAGGTTCTGCAGAGCCTCTGCGATGTTCATTCAAGGAAGGGTCCACTCATTCCCCGCTTTACTTCGCCACCGACTATCCAGCTTCTGGGGCAGGACACGGAAGTCAACCAACGCCATTATGGTGGCTGCATCCCAGTGGCTCAACTCTCCACTCAATGAGCGATAGATGCAGATGATGCGGCTACCACCCTGAAAGATGATCCCTTAAATTAAATTAACTATTTTTTTTCTATGTTATTATAAATTATTAAGTTTTTAATTTTCTTTCTTTTATTTTTATGTAATTATCATTTTTTTAATTATTATTTATTTTTTCTGATTTTCTTCTTAAGTATATACTCGTATATATTATTATTTAACCCTTTTTAATATTTGAATATCTCTATTTATATTTCTATATATCTCATGTAATATGGCAGATTGGGTTTACACTATCCACTCAGTCCTGTTGGATTAAAGTCTTAAGTAAATAATTAAATAACATTAATTGACTACCCTAAAATGCAACGATTCGATGTCTGGCGAGAACAAGCAAATGTGTTGTATGCATTGGCACTGGACCACTGCAGTTTATACTCACCATTGTTACTTCTTTTGATGACTTTGTTTTTAAGTTTGTGAAAACTGTTTTTTGTCATGATGAGGAACTGCCGACCATTTTTTTAATCTATAAATTTCAATTTGACAAGTTTTCAAATTTCAATCTTTAAATTTCAAATTGTAAAATTTCAATTTTTCAAATTCCGCTGTAATGCACGAAATCTATGGACGGTCGGTTTTGAGGTTAAAATGTCAAAAGGATGAACTTTACCCTACGTTGCCTAAGAACTTTATTATTTAGATGTATTTTGAAAAGTTAAATGTTTGGAATGAAACGATATTTTAAAATGAATGTATCTTTGTTAATAGTCGTCACAAGGCTGTGCTTTCGCTGGAAAATCAATCGTGCCACCCAAACGACAAGTAAGAATTCACAATAAAAATAATCCCGAGCAAGGCCGGGTACACATCAGCTAGTTTATATAATAAAACCTATGTATTCATAATCGGCGTTTGCTGATATATATGAATGTGTATTTTTTAATTTCTTCGCGATATTTGTAGTTATTTTGCGGCGACGTAAATAATTTTTTTTTAAGCCACAACATTTTTCGTTGGAGTTCCTTTAGGTAGGTAAGTAGATACATTACATAAAGGGAAAATAAATCCATATTACAGTGTTGTGTTACTTAGGTAGATACGCTTTTCATCCCACGTCTTATACTAACTAAACTAACTTATACTAACTAAACTAAAGTACAAACAGCATCCCCAAAGATGATATAGGCCTAGGAGGAAATTATTTCTCTCAGGTCCTTGCAAGGAAAACGTATTTTACGTATTATGACTTTAGCTCCTTCCCTTTTCCATCACGGCATGATTGTTATGGATCAATAGGACCTCTCCACTTAAAATGATCGAAACGGGAGTTTTCAAAAAATTGCTGGGTTATTCGTAATGCAGGAATGTTAAGAAAAACGAACATAAAATAAAATTTATAAATCATGTGTATTTTAATTCAATTGATATGGTACATAATACCTCATATTAATTATTAGTATAAGAGGGATACAAAAATATTACACTCCCAATATAAAAGTCTTTGGATATAAAAGTAATTAAACAATTAGATACACGATTTGTAAAAAAAACTTAATTATATAGTAAAGCTATGCGTTACTTAACGTGTACATTGATATAATTAATTGAACTGAGGCTATCAGTTATTTGCACATTTTTATTTTTATTAAAAGCTATATCTTACTTGTTTTCGTATAATTATAATGAATATTTTAGTTACTTGAGCTGTGCATTGCCATAATTAATATAAAGTTATACTACAAAGTTAATTAGGCTGTACATTCACAGTTATAATAAATCTCTACGAGTTATTGAGAATAGTACATTGAATTAAATAGAATGAAGTTATCAGTTACTGAAGTTTTACATTGGCAATATTTTAATAAAGCTATTCATTGCTTGAGTAGTACATTGGCATAATAAAGATAAAGCTAATATTGTTACCTGGATTGCATATTTTCCCTCTAAATTTAAATTTTATTTTAAATTTAATGTGCACTGTAATATCATTTCTTTTGGTGATGTTTCAGGTTGGTACTGGTCTTCTCACTTCAGGTTCAAATCAACCTTGATTGATCCAATCGTTCTTCGCCAGAAGACAGCTCAAAGGCACATTGCTGAGGATTCTGGCTGGTTTTAGATACAACCGACAACACTTCGATATTAATTTCTTCTTTCTCTACAGGTGTCACAGGGGATAGTTTCTTCGGCATGGTTGAAAGCGCCTTCGGTAAGGCGACTTTTGTAGGTTTCTTTCCTTTAAGTGGTGCTTTTTTCTTGATGGTTTTTGAGGTATTCTTAAAGGAAGTTTCTCCTGTGGCATACCTCAGGGGCCTGATGCAGATCCTTTTGGGACGTTCTGGAAGGTTCTCCATGGAGGTCAGGATCTTAGAAGCACGCGCTCCGTGGACTAGCGAGGGTGGTTGGGTCAATCTTGTTTTTCTTTTCGGGACGATGAACATGGCTCTTAAAATAGGGCCGACTATTCTGTCAGACTCCTCATTAAATTTCGCCATAAAAAACTGCGAAAAAAAGAGAAAAGAATTATTAGAGTTTTCATAATTGAATATATACATTTGAGAGCAGGAAATTATTTCAGAAGTGCAATTGAGAGGGAATTATGGAAGTTAATGATTTACAATAAGGGTATGTTAAAATTTTAATGATCTACGAGCTTCACGGTTAATGGATTTATGTATAAGTTTATTATTGTTTTTAGATGTATAATTGATACGAGTATAAAGTTATAATGATCCGGCCATGTATGTGCCAAAATTGTCAGTCGCTGGAGTAACAAAAAAATTATAGTAATAAGACAATTAATAATATCTTCAAACGATTGGTGTCAAACACTTTGTAGCGTCATTATTAATAAATTAATTAAAATAAATTTAATTGGTTTTCACCACTCCATAAATACAAATAAATATCTATATGTTACAAAAGCGATGCTTTCATCATCAGGAATATATGAATACTAAAAAATAAATTCAAGTATAGACAAATGATTAAAATTAGAACACAATAATTTAATAATAGACAAATTATAAACATAAATAAAAATTAAAAAGGTAAGTAATTAACCAAAAATGATAATGAAAAATTATTATAAAACATTGATTAACAAATTTACGTTAGAAATTAGAAATTTAAAAAAAATATTATTATTAATATTAATATGAAAACAAAATCAAGATATGGATGGCTATTAAAAAAAAATGTTTATTAAATTTAATTCGCTATTATCGCTTTTTCTGATTTATAAAATATCAAACTTATCTAATTGTTAACCGGTTGTATTCGTATGTGAAAATTTTAAATCTTCTTGTATTTCAAATGAATCAAATATGATTGCAAATTCAGAATAGTTATTAATATTATTTAAACACCTTAGGTGTTCCTTAACTATAATACTGACATTTCTAGAAGTATTTCCTATATAAAAACAGTTCCAATCGTTAGAAATTAATTTATATACCCACGATTTATTTAAAATATTTTCTTTATCTTTGTTATGTAAAATATATTTTTTTAATTTATTGTAAGTTTGAAAAGCTGTTTGGATACTATTTGGCATGTTTTTAATTATTAAATTTGAGGTTTTATTATTTAAATTAATCACTTTATATTATTTAAATTAAACAATTAATCACTTAAAAACTCGAAAGGAAGATTCCTTTTCATATACCAATGTAAAATATTAAGCAAAATTTATTATGTTACATTGTAATAGTTACCTTTTTAGGAGCTGCAATGTTGTTCCGCAAGAGATTATTCCACTTCTCCCGTTGAAGAGCACAAATTGTACAAGGGACAGCCATTCTTAAATAATGTTAAAATCACACTTAAAACTTTTTCTTCGCTATTTTTGCAATCACAATGATTTTACTTTTAAAGAATATCTTCACAGGTGTTAACTCAGTGACTTGACAATCAATAGTGGTGCCCAGTTCTGAAATTTCAGCCAATTTATACGATTCGCCCCTAATTAGCGAAGGGTAGTTAGGATTAGCCAGGACTCGGACACTGCAGGCAGAACAATGGAATTAAGTGATAGGCATATATATTTCATACACAAGACTCGAGTGTTTCGGGATTTACGCGACTATTGACAATTAATAAACAATTGTTTTAATGGTATTTGGGTACTCTATTTTTAACATGATTATTTTGAAAACAACTTTATTTAATTACTTCCCCAGGTAGGTACCTATTGGCATCGATATGGTGACACTTAAAGAACGGAGAATGCGGGGATCTCTATTAACGGAAAATTGGAGTAATTGCTAATAAAAACTATCAGAAGAAGCGATGCTAGTAGTCCATAATGGAGTATTGATACCAACCCTGATCTGTGGCAGGGAAGCATGGAAATGACAGACGAATGATGAAAATAGAGTGAATGCTGTAGAAATATGATTCGTGAGGCGTATATAACTCTTTAACAAATTTGAAGTTTCAAAAAGATGCATTGCTGAATTTAACGTAATGACAAAAAAATAAGTAAGGGACGCTAATATGGTTTTGACATGTGAAGCGGATGAAAGATAGAAACATTTCAGGAAAATACATGACGTGTAAGTGATCAGTGGAAGACATCGGTGACGCCTGAGAAAGATATGCCACGATCAAGTGAATCAAATACATTAATGTCGGGATATGTCAAAAGTGAAAATAACAGAATAGCAAACAGGTATAATACAATATGTGAATTTAAATTTGAATGACACGACACGACAAAGTTGTATGAAGATGGTTGGTAAGTGCCTGGCTATTCAGATCTGATCAATAAACACAACTTTGACGGCCTCCGTAGTTGAGTGGTTACGATCCTTGTCTACGAATTACGCCTACGGAGGTCGCCATTGGGTATTATAGATCAATGGAGGTCACGGGTTTAAATCCCGGCGGGCGCAAGTAAATTTTATTTGAATAGACTGTGTTATTTCACAGTTTATTAATTCAAAATAATATGTAGTATCTTTGTGTCACGTTCTAGAGTGGTATATACTTTGAGTATCGCCCCGGTGAAAGAAAACCATTCAGAATCTAAACGTTACTTGAAATGGTTTTAACCGTGTTTGGTGATCAGATCTGAATAGCCAGGTACTTTCACACCTTTCTCCTCCCCATCTTCTTCCCCATCTCCTTCTCCTCCTCGCTACCGTTAGCCTGACAAGATTCCCGAATTGAGGATGCCATAGTCTCACTGGCTCCAGACGGTTAGGAGAAGCTGGGACTCTTGTATGGTACTCACATAAAAAAGTAATTTAAAGCAACGTTCCGAATTAGAAGGTTTTCGACCAGGGCGACACTGAGAGTATTTGCCACTTGAGAACGTAGTACTATTATAAAAAATATGAAAAATGGTAATTTAAACTTAAATCGGAAAAAAGATTTTATTAACAAAATAATATTTTTAGAGGGCCAGATTTCAAACCCGTGTTCTCGGGATCTGTAACCAAGGATCTTAACCACTCGTCCACGGAGGTCGTTATCTTAATCTTATCAACATAAGATAAAGTGATAATTTCTACCGTCGGCAATAATATAATATAACAGATAAATAGCTCGTAAATGTGTATGAATAATTAGCAACCCTTAACTGAAAACTGTAATCAAAAACCTATTTAATATTCCTTTCAAAACTTCTATACAAATTTATTAAATATTACTAAGTAATTGCTTTTTAATGTGCAACATTTCCTGGGACTTAACTATAAGAATACAATACATTATTTAATTCTCAGAAGTAATACATATTTAGTTATGTTCGACATACTTTCCCTAGCATTGATAACACATTAATTTCGATTCTAACGGATAATAAATCGTACCCGGGATTATCCAAGTCCACTGCCAGGCCCAGAGGGTAATTAAGGGAAGAAGCCAGCGAACGGAATTTTTCCGCATTAAATATCTATTTAAACTATTATTGTTTTTAAATTTAACTTCAGTAATTGCTAAGCAGCCAAGGAACATGACTCATGTCGCGGAATGAGTCATTTTTTTTCCCAATTATGATTCGCTAATTGTTAGGTAGTATCTTATTAATTCTTTCGGCATTCATCGACACCCTTTTTAATTGAATAATATGGCGTCCTGTCTTATTATTTAAAATTGGAACGAAATCACGCACTCCTTATGCAGGTGACGAAAAGGTTGAAATTCCCGCTTAACACCGGTCGCACGTTTCGATTTAAGAAAAAAAAAAGAAATCACCCAAATGCGTGTTTTATTTTATTTTGTAAAATTCAGGCATAATTATCAAAAGGTTTTTCGGTCACATTCTAAAAAACTTATTTTTTCTCAATGAACAATACAATATCGGAAGAAGGGTTCTTCTAATTAAAACTTTTTTTTAGGTCTGGCACTTTATTTTTTTTCTAAGCTTATAAAAAGACTCATAAAAAAATACCCGGTTGAACGAAAGGCCAAAGTGTGTTCTACTTTCAGTATTTAATTAAATCATATATGATATTTCTAGGTCATCAAATTTTCAAACCAAAAACATATGATTTTGCATTACTTCCCATTGCATCGCCTTAAGAATTAAACGGATAACCTCGAATGGAAATGACGCCCTATAACTGAAAACCTGTACGTTCTTTTAGATAGTTCGGAGGGAAAATGGTGTGCAAATTTTTAACGCCAGAGTTATCCGTTTCAAAGCTTGGCATTGTTTCTACTTCAACATACCAAACTACTTATGAACTTTGATGTAAATACGTAATTGATCCTAACTAATTAATAATAATATTTATTTATTTGAAACAAACATTATTTAACAACAAAATGAAAGAAAGCTTTGACTGGCCAACTAGGAACAAATCCCGTTTTAGGACAATCAAATTGAAAAGTTTAGTTCATATTAACTGCTATTTTTCAAAAATAGAAGGGAAAAGCTAGTATTGATACAATATGGTAATATAATATATCTAGAAAAAAAGTATAATAATTAAGTATAAAGAGATGTGAAGAATAGTAGATAAAAAAAAACAATTGTGTATACCAGATAATTTGAGTATAGTATAATAATTAATATAGAATTATAGTTAATTTTATAGAGTTGAATTAAATGTGAACAATTTTTTAACAAGTGAAAACCGTACAAGAGCCCCAACTGCTCCCAGCTGTCTGGAGCCAGTAGGTCTATGGCATTCCCAATAAGGAACACCAGTCATTTATTTAAATGAATATTCACTTTCCAACTTAAATAATTATTTTTTAAAGATTGAAATTTTCACAGCCCGCCAAAACAGGCGGGGTACGCGTGACGTCATACGTACGTAGTTTTATCGGTTAACAGTAAGGCCACCATCACACGGGTCGGCATGAAATAAATATTTAACAAGAATTTAAAAAAGCATTAGCAGTTTTGATATAATTTGATTTAATTCGCAGAGTTCACGAAGCGCAACATCGCGTAAAATTGCCCTCATTCTTAACGAGGGAGCAGTCTAAGTTCTGTCGGAACCCGCCCAACATTAACAGGTTAATATAGTCAATTTTAGGAATACTTTTTTATAAGTGAATAAAATTTTAATACCCGTGGTGTTGATGTAGTGTTTATTGTCTTAACTGTGCAGTCGATTCATCACGGAATTTGATTGTACATTGATTCCCATACTGTTGCAATGGTACCTTCTTACAAACCATTCGTTTTTCGCTTTTAAGTAACGATTCGTTCATTTGATTAATTACTATATATAAAAATAAAAATAAACTTACGTATTCAGAATCAGCACTGCCTGAACTTGACGGAAGCTAGATAAGAAGAAGCGCAAAATTATAGATCATATTTACGTACTTACCTAAAAAAAAATTGAAAATTCTCGTAAGTTCTCCCAAGTAGGTTTAATTGTCTTATCCGTAACACTCAATATTCACGAACTTAGTTATTGATAATTATTTATATTGTATTGAAGGTTCGTAAAGAATTCAAGAATGATGTAAGCGTAAAGAGTAAGATTAAGAAAGGGACGCTTGGATGGTTTGGGCATGCAGAGCGAATGAACGAATAAAGGAGTGTAAGGATATATACGCGAATGTGAATGCAAGAAGAAGCCGGAGACATCCGAGGAAGACATGGCACTATCAAGTGAATCAAATAATTTAGGAAATGTCAGAAGTCGGAATAATAGAAGCGAACGTATGAATGTGAATGAAGCAAGAATTGTACCCGAGATCGAGTTGTTTGGCGGTCTGTCCTCTCTGCCTACCCCTGCGGAGAAACGGCGACATGGTTAGTATAAGAAATACATTATCATGTCAAGAGTTTGTAGGATTAAGAACTTGATAATTGACCTTAATAGTGGATATTTCCATGTTTTAATTATTTGCCTTAACGCATGAGACCTTAACAATTTATTGATGTGTCGTAGTTTTTAATGGTGTATATTTCTAGTGACTAATGCTTAGTTCCAAACCTATATTTTCGATATTAATTGTTATTGTATTTAATTCGGAGAACTTACTTTTTTTATTTTTATTTTAAGCAAGTCAAATTCAATGCTGTTATTTCGTGACAACTGTTTCGGCGTAAAAAACTAAAATACTTGCAGATGATAACATTAGTAAATTTTATTGGATGTAAAATAAAAAAACTATTTTCATTTTTTTTTAATAATATCTCCACACAGCCTTTATTATCTTTGGGGATGCTGTGTAGAGGGTCTTTTAGAGGATAGAAAGGAGTGAACCTGAAGAGACCCATGTTGTAGGAGGGAGGAAACACAGAAGCCGGCAGATCATTCCACATATGACAAATATCAACCGTGTGCAAATCTTGGGCATGTTGGAGTGGGGATCCTTTCAACCTCACACCATACCCCTATTAAGGATACCATAATCCCCCTGGCTCCAAGCAGTTGAGATACTTGTGCGGTATTCACAAGAAATCCTATTTCTAAATGGTGATCCTTCATCAGGGTGATACTGAGAGTGTCTACCACTCTAGAATGTGTCGCATTAATTCTAATTTCTTTTTTTTGCGCACGTTGGGAAATGAACCAGCAACCTCCTGATCCGGAGGCGAGGATCCTAACCACTCGGCCTCGGTGGTCGTTTCACCATATATCTAAAACACTGTTTAAATGGAAAATAGATATTTCAAACGGGTTGATAAATTAAAAAAAAATTAAAAAATGTAAGAGTTTTAATTCAAGTGTACATTTGTTACTTGATATTAATAATTTATTACATAGTTAATGCACAACAAAAACGAAACAAAAATTCACTCACTATGTGTGTCTCACACGTGTATAACTCAAAATGCACACTTTAAGAATAATAATATTAGTATGTATTGTTTTTTTTGCCTATAATTAATTATATTATTATCCAAAAATACAGTTTGTTAAATATTTACAATGCAATACTCATTAAGTTAGATTGTATTCTGTATATCCTGATGAGGAAAGCTTCGCTTTTGAAACATGTTGATATATACTCGTATATTTAAAAAAGTGGTGTTTACGAAGTAATTTTTAATTAATTTATTAATAATGACGCCACAAAGTGAATACCAATCTTTTGAAGAAGTTATAAATTAAATAAATTCATTAAAAATTACTTTGTAATCACCAATTAGTAATATATTAATATATATCAACATGTTTCGAAAGCGAAGCTTTAAAAATATTAATAGTCAATTAAATATAATTGGGTACCTAAATGAGATCAAATAAAGAAAGAGTGGTAAAAATACAAGTAAGAGTACCATATTAGAAAATGTATTGAAAAATGTTGCTTCCGTTGATCCATAGTATTTAATTTTCCTTTTTTGATATTCATCGCACTTCTTCTGATACACGTGGGCCATAACCTCCACAAAGGAGCTTGCTCAGGATGTCATGACTCATATTGGAGTAGAGGTTCTGGTGATAGCTGTTGCAAGCCTACTATGTGATTCTTCCGATGACTAGATAGATGATTAAGAGTCGATTTTTTCAGTTGGTCGCTGAGAGGTTTCCCCGATGAAGATCCAGTGGAAGCCGTGACAAGAAGCTTTCTTTGTGGTTCGATGTAACACTCTCCTGAAGTTCCCTCTTCTCAGTATCGCTGGTTTCATCTCCTGGCGAAATACTCTGGAGAAATAACGAGCATATTAATATTTACATTAAAGCAAATGACTAATTGAAGTCTGAAATGTGATAAAAATTGGTTCCATGATAAAAAGGATAGCGATTTATTAATAATATTATTTAGGCCTTACTGATTCTTCAACCAGCACTCTGGTTAAATATGAACAAATATTTTTTACGGTTGTTTGCTTGTGAGAGATTAATCCGGTAAGCACTTCTTCCTCCTTCTTGAGCTAATGCTTCGAACAACCTTTCAATGACCATCATCAGGGCGGATGCTTTGTGATGATGATGGATACTGCAATGTTGGCTCAAGCAGGAGGAGTAAGCCGGGCACAACTCAATATTCTAAAAGTCAAATATTTTGAGCAAAATGTTTATATACATAAATATAGCAAATGGACCAACCTCGTTCAGACTTGGGATATTCCGCTTTTGGTGATTATCTAGTTCTAGACCAGAATATGGTCCATATAAACTATCACCCTGCTAATCATATCATTTTTGTAGTCCATGCTCTAATGAAGATAAGATTCCCTCCCTAATGAATTCCCCAGAAGTGAAGGTTGCGTTCTCCATAATTTTTCACCTGGTAGACAATAGTTCATCACACCTCTCTTTCCATGGTACCTCCTTCGTTTGAACCATCCATTTGGTCGGGAATCATCCACGCGGCATTCTTCCTCATAAAATCCCAATACCGATGAGCTTCCACAGAATCGATTGTATTTTGAAGGACTGTTGGAGTTTCTTTTGGCGGAGAGGATGAGTTGTTCCGGCTGTTACCAGTTACTTTCCATAGTTTCAATTTTCCAAATGGTTCCAGAGAAGACCAGTCTCCAGTTCTGAAGAAGAAACATAACGGTAAAAATAAAATAATGCAAATGAACTCATAAATGTCTGTAAATGTCCTAAATTTTATCGAAAATTACTTTACCGATTCGTTGAAAATAGCAAAGTTTCTTCTAATTTGTACCAGGAAGGTTTGGAGAGTAGTTTGAATGAAATCCAATATATAAAACTGCTGTTATAACGTTTTAAAATTAGTATGAAAAACATGTTGTATTGAGGTTAGCCCATAGATACATCACTCTGGTTAGCCATAGATTACACATTAAAAGTAGAAAGTTTGTTTAGGTATAATATTTTCAAAATGGAAAACACAAAGAGGTGTCTACTTATGAACTTTATTATTTAGATGTATTTTGAAAAAAATTGTTTCCTTTGTTTCTTTGTTTGGAGATAGTAATAGTCGTCATAAGGCATTACTTTCGCAGTAAAATCAATTGTAACACCGAATAACGACAAGCACGAATTCACAACTTCATAACTTAACTTATAACATTGCAAAAAAAAAAGTATTTTTTCTTACCTTCAACAGAACAACAGCTTTTTCAAATGATGTCATTTGAAGGTGCGTCTTTTAGACGGTTGTGTGGAGGGTGCTTCTTTTAATCCAATCTGAGGCTAAACCATTCTCCTTGGTAAGTTGTTGAGATGATTTGATCCTTCTCAGTTTTATGACTTTAAAAGCGACGAGAAATTATTGAACAACTGTGTTTTTCATCACCATCTTCCTATTTCGATCTTATTTCTCTTCGGACAGTGAGACCATCCTCGTAGTTGTTTTCTTTTTCTTGCAATTAATTGTGATTGACAATAATTTACAGTAGCGCTCAAATAAAGTAACAGTACAACGTAAAAAAATGCATCTGGCAATCATCAAAGTTATTCAATTCAGACATCAAAAATTCAGACATCTTAAATTCAGACTGTAAAACAGATATTACAACTTTCTTTTTACTAGATAATATATATGTGTAGGTGTGTTAACTAATTAAATAATCATACTAAGTTAACTACGGCGAATAACTGTAAAACAGCCCAACCCTCAGGGTATGTTAGATGTTTAATAAACTTTTGATAAATACATTAAAATATAGCATGAGAACATCCATTTGAAAAAAAAAACTCTAATATTACTGGAACATAACATTTATAAACTTTGTTTCATTAGCTATGAAAAAGGGAAATTAATTTAGCCCACACAAAGTCTTGCATTTAAATTAATCACATAAACTTTCACTTTAAAAATTTCACCAATATATCAGAAATATTATTACTTTTTTGTATTAATCTACAATTTGCTTAAGGTTATGGACGTACCTACATCAAATATGTACTTGTGTAGATTTGAGGTTCAAAATAAGAATAAATTATTATTTAATTAAATGAAAATTGTTTTGGAAACATCTATTGGTAATATTATTGTCTGAGTAAATTTCAAAATAAATCAAATATACCACGGACATAGAAAGCACTCCATTAGCAAAAAATTTCCTTTACAACTTAAAAAAAATATGGTTTAAACCACGAACTAAAAAAAATTTAAGTTGCCTATGGTAACAGATTGAAGATGGATTACTTTTCGCAGAGCTCAAACAATAATTTATTCATTAAATCAATAAAAAATACTTTGTTTAAAACCACAGTATCTAATACGTACTTACATTAACAATTTCCCAACAATTCTTTTTATTATTGATTTAATAAATATGACCCCACAAAGTTATTTTACATCATTCGAAGAATTAATAATTTAATAAATTAAATTAATAACAAATACTTTGGTTCAAACCACTTTTAATCTACTTGTAGATATTTACATATTTCAGTGGTTTTAAACAAATCAATTGTCATTAATTTAATAAATTTGACTCCACAAACTGATTTTAGATATTTTGAAGAAATAATAATTTATTTGTTAAACCGAGATGCACTGAACAAGTTAAACTCGTCTACTACAGTATTTTTTTTGCAAATACCTTAACACTTATATCGGTGTTATTTATTTTATAAAAATCAATAACATTGCTATAACTCAAGTTATTCAGTGTGCGACACAAAAAATGGGTACTGAATAAATGAAAAGTGTTAATCATACAAGAATGCCAAAATGATTTACTTTGATTTCTGATTCTATTAATTAATCTAATATATTTTTAATCGAACTTATCAATCGAACGATATTTTTCTAGATGTCATCGACAGAATAAAACTTTGTATGTCGATGACCGCAGTATAATCTGTACGCTAACGAGAAAAATATCCTGAAATTCGATTGCATTTGACAGTACTGACAGTACTCAAATTAATTAAGGTTATCATTACATCTACCCACAGAGATATGGGTTGCTGTTATTGTCTAAATTTTTTCAAGATAATTATACTAAAATGCATTAATGATATAGGAAAGAACCGACTCGCTATTGAATTATTAAACAGTACGAATTTATAGTTATAAATTATATTTATTCCAGATCGTCGGGGTCATCGGGGACTCGGGATCATAAACTCGCCCGTTCTTAATTTGCACAGGGGATCAAGCGATCAAGTAATATACTATTGTATGAAGCTATCCTTATAATCATGAGTCTATTATTAACGGTAAAAAAAAACCTATCGTACAGCCCCATTTTTAATATATTTCCTTTCACCCCTCCCTCAATCTCTAGCTCTTCCCCCACTCTTTACTAATCCCTAGTCCGCCCTCACCCCCACTGTGACACCTTTTATGTATGTCCTGCCATAATTTTGTAATACTCTTGAGTACATATTTTGTGCTGATGATGGAACGGTTGTTTCGAAACCGGTAGATATTAAAAATAAAAAAAAGTTGTTAAAATAAAGTTTGATTGTTTCATTTAATAAAACAATAAATAAAATAAACATATTCACGCGTCGTACCGAAATGGCTCAAAGGGAAGAAATATCAAATGTAACAAAACCGAATGCGAAGTTCACCAAAACTGATCTCAAACGTAAATGACAATAATAAAAATATTACGATTTAAATAAAAAAAATTCCAATAGCTCAGCAAACGCCAATTCGGAATATATAAGTTTTGTCATACATTTATAAATCGTTATTTAAAAGTGAATAAAAAATTATTTCATCAAAACATCCTGTTACATTGGTACCATTTAATTTGGAACATCTGACGTCACTCGTGTATTCTAGTTTTGTATTTTAAACAGGTATTTAAAAAAAAAATTGACGAATTTCTAACTTAATTTTGATGACTTTAAACTCTATAATTATTATTCAACATAAAAAAAATATATAAGTGAAAGAACAAAATAATGTTTATAGGCAAACCAATTGTTAATACGGATATTATGATAATGTTAATGTTAAATGCTATTATTATTCTTCGAGTTAAAGTGTGTAAAAAACTACATAAATTTATTACCTACGCTCAGTTATGGTTTACTATGAATGGAATATAAAACTATGCACAGTAAACTAATCCTTATTTTGATATTTGACATTCTAACTTCAAAACTGCTCACTACCGACAAGCCGTAGATTTGGAGTGTTTTATTTTAACTATGAAAACTGTCTTCAGAAAAAAAATGTATATGGACTGGTATTTTAGTTGGACATTTGGAAATTGACTGGAGTTCCTTATCACTGTATTCAACCCAACAGATTTGGGAACAAATTATCGGGGAGCTCCCTGCAACTTCAAGTTAGAAAACGCCAACGGAATCCCAAATTAGAGGCTTGCGTTGACCTATCCGGCACAACTGCATGAGTAAATAAAATTTAAAAAAAAATTGTATGATGAACGCTTGATTTACGAGTATATTGAGGCACAATGCAAACTTGCAGTAAATTCAGAGTGAGATAATTTAGAGTTTAAAAAAAACTAATCGTTAATCAACTGATTGATTATTTCTATGGAGCTGATCATTAAATCACAGGATATCCCGAGAAAGCAAATGAACTGGAAAAAACTGCCTCAAGACGATATTATTAGGTTTTTAGAGAACAATGAGTAGTTACACAACAAATCGCTCCCCGAGGGTTAGTTGTTGGGTAAACAAAGGAAGCTTCTAGATAATATCTTGAAGACATTTTCTTCACCGATCAGATTTTCAGGCACACAGACGCAGAGAGTCCATTTTATAAATTTTTCTGAAGGCTTCAGAAAAAAACCTATAAAAAAACGAAAAATAAAATTAGTAAGGATTACATCGAGGGGATGGCGAAACATTATTACTAGAATCATCCCAAAGTCCCTAATGTAAGCGCTTTATTTAAGTCTTAAATCAAAATGAATTTGATATAAATAACACCTCTTCTTGCGCAACCAATCTTCCAATAAATATAACATTAGTAGAAAAGGAGGATAAAATAGTAAATGTAAAAATCTTATCGTCTATATGCTTAAATTTTCAAAATTTTCTAATAAAACTGTGTTTATCTGAATCCACCTCCCAGGTAAGTATGTTTTTCTGTATATGTTTATATATAATTAGATAGAGAATTAGGAAGTAATATTTGCACAGCGCCCTTGAGGTGATTTTTCCCACAAACGGCTCTATACAAATCATCCAATTATTATTACAATACAGAAAAATCTTTGCATGTAAATCTGAAGAGTGAGATATTTTCCAACTTTCCTCCTCTCTTCCCTTAAGCCTCACAACGTAACCATATATGCCATCGTCCCAAAGGCTCCGGACAGTTGAGACTCTTGTGAGGTATTCACTTTAAAAAAATCACACATCGAATGTAAATTTGTCGGGATGTAAATGATTTCAATGACTCACCAAAATAAAAATTCCATCTTCTTGTAGTCACAAGTTTCAAATCCTCGAGAACACCCCCCTGAAAGGGAAAAGCAGCTGCTGTAACTAGCATTCTTCGCATTGGTGTTCTTGGGAAATATCTGCAAATCATATTAATTAGTTATAAAAAGGTACAAAAGTATAATTTTTTTTTTAAATAAAACGCTTCTCATCCGTACTAGATATTTACTAAACCTTTAATAAAAAAAATAGATTATTCAGTTTGGATGGGTATTTTGGCCTCAAATCCAAAATTCAGTTTTGTATTGAACAGGCACCGCAGCCGTTCGCCTTAGCACATTTAATTTTTTAAGACGTTTAAACAGTAATAATTCATTGCAGAAAAAACATACATTTAATTTCAATAATGGTATAGAAATTTGACACTGCAATATTATTGGTATCCATTTAGATAAAGTTATAATTTTAGAAATTAGGAAGAGTGTTAATTAATACTTCGAATGTTATCAATAATAAATAAAAAAAACTTAAATATCTCTCTACTAATTTTAATAAAGAGTTATTTAACTAAATGCATTTTTTTTAGGTATTTACCATTGCGCTGATCGAATTGCAAATGCGTCTGGAGCTCTCCATGCAACCATTCTATGCCACCCGGATCCGTCGGAAGTAGAGGACCCCGACTCATCAAGGATTCTGGCGAAGGGGCCGTGATCTCAAGATTTGGAGATCACATTCCCTAAATACAGGTGTTACCTGCGTACATAATACAATAAATACATTTGATTCAAGGTTTCTAACTTAGTTAATAATAAATGGTAGTCATGTATAAATTTAATAAAATGTTTTATTTTATGTCAAGAGATGTCACTCGACCTAGGTGTCCACCCTTAGCAATAAATTACTACCTTTAATTTTCGTCCTTTCAACAATAAACAGCGGTTGAGTGATATCGCGCAAAACCGGTTTACAAATATCATCCCAGGGGGAGGAATTACCCGACAATATATAAACTATCTCTTACTACGAGGTCTTAGCCAGCTGAGGAGTTGAAATCACAACGCCTGGGTAGCCATAAACCTCATGTTGGAACACGGAACTGCGACATCCAAATCGTGCACTTAGGATTGTTACCAATAGTATTGTTCTCTTAATATTGGACTTTTAAAACAAAGCGTATGGTTCCTCTTTACTGAAAATAACCTAAACACATTTGCAACGTGTCCTGCATGAATGTGTCCGATTGCTATAATGTCCCAATACGCGAGGATGTCTCACCTTACCTTTATCGACATAGGACATAAACTATGTCGAACAGGAGGTTACATCATATGTACAATTTAATGAATTAGAAGGTTCCTACCTTCTGTTTGATAAACTGCAGTGGTCCCGTGACTCTCATGCTTACAATATACCATTTGCCGGTTCTCCCCAGACATCGAACCACTGAATTTGAGAATAGTTACAGCTGTTACAGCCTCTACAAAACTTTAGAAAGGAAATACCACTATTTATTCGAAGGTCGACATCGCTCCAGTGCTTTAAGAAATTCTGTAGCGAATAATTACTGACTGCACAATCAGCCGCCTAAATAATTAAATTAATACTAGTGATTTGGTAAATGTTTTGTTTTTAGATTTTTTTTATATTTTTACATATAAAATCTTATTTTAATTTAATATTGTAAAATTTTATTTAAGTGTAGATATTTTAAATAAAATGAAACATTAACTTCATTAATGCTTTAATTTATAGAGGGACTACTGAAAACCAGCTGTACCCCGAGCTCCGGAATGTATAGCTGAGCAGTGACCATGTTATGAATTTGTTTAAATTATGTAATTTGTAAAAACAAAAATATGTGAAATAACTAATCGACAAATTAACGTTTTCATTATTATCAATTGGTCCTCAGAATTATGAGAATGAACGTTTATTGCTGTGATTGATTTACTAATTGAACACGATGAGGCAGAGTATTTAGAATTGATTGAAGGATGAGCATAATGCGAAGGTGTAATTGAGAATTATTAAATAAAGGGGAATAAAACTTTAAATTGCTTTTTATTATACTTACTCGTTACGGCAGAATTCCTAAGTACCAAAATCCAACAGTTTCAAAAATTGAAAATGATTAAGTATGAGTTAAATTCCACACCGAAATTAGCCGGAATTAATTAGGAAAATGACAGATAAGCAGACTAACATTCTTATACGTTTATCACTTACCTGGTGTTTATTAGAGAAGGAATATACTTTAAAGATAATATTTGATTCTTATTATCATAAGAAGAAATATTTTATGTTTTACTGGATGCAAAAGTCACTTATTGAAAACTGTGTACTTCATGACGAATGAATTTTCTCAAACTATTTACAAAACGTGATGGGCGTGTTACTGAACAACAACAACAAAAAAACAGAACATTCGGTTTAGGAACCAGAAGTTCAAATAATAGCGTGTGAGAGTTATATTTTCCCCCAAGAAAACATAAATGCAATCAACGTAATTTAGCACCTGAAAGTCTACAGGGAAAAACATAAAATTACGTATTTTATGGAGAAAAAGGTGCACGAGTTTTGGAGTACACATTAATATATTGCTTAATTTTCAGCGGGAAAACTCATGATATGATAAGTATTATATTTGGAAACAAACTTTACGATATCATTAAAAGATTGGGTTAATTTCTAGGGGATTATGGCATGAATACAATGTTTCGGGTGGTGTTTTTATGAAAAAATTCTATAAAAACATGTTGGATAAACCGGGCTACTCATTTGAGAGACAACATGAAATACTCAGGATTTCACTTTTCATTTGATGTGAAATATAACTAAATTTCACCATGAAAATTGTATTATTAGAAATTACTGCACTTAATTAGGACACGTTGCTGTCTCAATCAGAATAACAATGCTAAAAGAAGGTGTTGCATCAAGCAATGTCGTGCAGGTGTGTTATAATGCTGTCCTGATGATTTCAACTTGTACAGTAATACACGCCAAGCAAAGTTATCTGAAAATGGCAAGAAGGGAACTTCTGAGCTATTTTTCAATAAGTATTGAAAATAACGACTAAACAAATTGAAGCTTTAAACCAAATAACGCGAGTTAAAACGTAGAGCTTTTATTGATAAATTAGTTCAACACTGACACGAAAAAGACGCATTCCCATATACAATCCCATTTTAGAAGCACCGTCTACGTATTCTAACCCTCATTATAAACCGATTCCGCCTCAAATAAAATCATTTATTTTTCTTTCATTTCTCTACCACTTCATCACTTCTATGTTGGTCAATTTATGAGACCATGATCAAACCAATCTTTAATGACTTTTTTTTCCAAAATCCATGAAATCCTGGGAGATGCGGTATAGTATAATTAAGAAAGGAATATTCCATTCCGTTACTTTGACAATTTTATATCCGGTATCAACCAAAAAAGAGTAGATTCGAATCAGACCTCATAACAATTGCTCTGAAGTCATGACGTTTTTTTTTTAACAGCGTATAAAGGTCACAGAGGTGCTGGAGATAAAGAATTGTTAAATACAGGCAGAGTCAAGCGATAGGTAGAATATTATTAAAATATATATAAGGTTTACCTAAATAGCAGTATGACAATCAGTAAAAGATTTGACCAGTTATTTGGAAAAATTGGATTGACAATTGGAAGAAAGTATCTGATGTTTTACCGGCGACGAAAGTTGGTCTAAACAACTGCGTACGTCTGCAAAGGCCGTTATTATAATATGGAACAAACAAAGAAAGGCTTTAAACCAACTAACGTAAGCTACACCACAGAGCTTTCACTGATAAATCAGTGGTGCAAACAAAACGTTTTAATAAATATATAAAAATTGTACCGCAAAGTATTATTGCGATTCTCTAAGGGATAAATTTGTTTTATAATCAGTATACAAAATTTTAACAAATAGAAATACAGTTCGTAAAAACTTATTAAATCTTGTAAATGTATTGTTCTAATGGAAATAACCACATTCTTTAATTGGTTTAAAAGATGGAGGGAAAATTTAAAACCAAACGGATTGATAAAAACACGGATGAGGTATCTCAGAATATAAGGGTTCTCTGTTATTAAAAAAAGAATATTTTATATGTGCCTTGTCCTACTGTAGGAAAAACGCCAGAAAAATATTATGTTTTTCTTTCCAGTGTTGAAAAACATTATATTTCAAGAGCACAACGTCACTACAGCCAACCAAATACAGCACCTCCAACTCAAACCGACTTACGAACTTACCGCTTTTAAGCAGCCAACAAATAGAATTCATGAAACGGAAGAGGTTAATGGTAGCCTCGCAAATTAATTACTAGCCGTAAATGGATACGTGCATCAGTTTTTTAGTCAAGAAAAGATTGAAGAGGAGAGGGTGTGGAAAACTCCAAGCTTTTCAACAGCCCATTAATGCAATATTTTGAAACAGAAGGTATTAACTACTATTTTACACAATGATTACGGCTGTGAATGTATTACTTGCACCATTCTTCTGTGAGAAATGATGAAGAGGAGAGGGTGTGGAAAAAAAGGGTTCGCAACTCCAAGCTTTTCAACAGCCCATTAATGCAATATTTTGAAACAGAAGGTATTAACTACTATTTTACACAATGATTACGGCTGTGAATGTATTACTTGCACCATTCTTCGGTGAGAAATGATGAAGAGGAGAGGGTGTGGAAAAAAGGGTTCGCAACTCCAAGCTTTTCAACAGCCCATTAATGCAATATTTTGAAAGAGAAGGTATTGATTACTATTTTACACAATGATCACGGCTGTGAATGGATTACTTGCACCATTCTTCGGTGAGAAATGATGAAGAGGAAAAAATGTTGAAAAATGATTCTGAAGCTCTAATCTTAAAGCAGCCAATACATCAGCAACCCTCGATAAGGTGAAAAATTCACAAAGGCGATAAGTCTGCAAGTCTCTGAAATAAGAGAGTCCACATATGAAAAGCGAGTTTCGGTATATGTTTACCGAACCAAGTTTAAAAAAAAACTTTTAAAAGATAATTATATTAATGTAAAACATACAACTTCTTTAATTTACTTTTTATATATCATTTCGCGACTTTTTAATTTTTAAAATTTTTTTTTTGGGTATAAGGAATCAACATAAATGGGTTGAAATTAAATTTAAGTAAATTTCCATAAAATCGAGGCCTCAAACCATGGAGGAAAATTTATAATCATCCAGGGGAAGGCAACCAGTACATCAGAAAACCCCGTTTATATATATTAGAATCACACATTTTATTAATTTTGAGTTGGAGTTAGACCAAGTTTGAGTTACCAAGTACACTGGCAAACTCGAGGATGAAAACACGGATTCTGAAAACGAAGCAATAATACACAACAATGATATGGCAATTGTAACCAAATACTAGAATATGAGGTTCACAGCCACGGCAATAAATAACAATGCTTAAATCGAAAAAAAGTTTGAATCCTCCTGAACTAATTACAATAGTTAACAGACCCGAACCTGAGTCTCGCATTACGGATCTTGATACTTATTAAAGAGTTGTCACCAGAAAATTCTTTTTTCAAAACAAGGCAAAATAATTCTTCACTGTAGTTCCAGTCCATGTTCAAAACAAAATACCGAGGTTTTATTGATTATATCGTAAATCTTGTAAATGTATTGTTCTAACGTAAATAATATCGGTCAATAATCTAGATACAATTCACATTACACCAATAGGAGTTTGTAATACAGATGTAATATGTTTGGAATGTTATTACCACTTATAAACAGATATTCAAAAACCTACCTGTTCAAAAGTAATGTAAACACGAAGATCAATCGATGTAAAATAAATTAAGCGAAGTTCAGTTTCAGTTTATATTGAACCCTGATGAAGCCCTTGGCTTGGTTGGCTGTTAAAAAGTTAATAGGCAATGGTGCATTGCAAAGCGTTTGCTTAATTTAATTTATTGTTACACCACCAAGTGTTTGGTTTTTGCAAAAAACAATGTTTGTTGGAATATAAGGAAACTTTACAAAACCCACTGGGAAAAATTCGAATCTGTGCAAACCAAAGTGGTTTGTTTTTCTTCACCGGTAATATGGTACAGACTGATAAAGATAACAAATATCCAATATCTAATGCAGCAGGCACAGCATAAGCACACCGATTGATATTGATGTGCTAATAGTGTACAACAAAATAGAACAATAATTAATAAAACGATGGGAACAAAGTGGATTTTCCAATCTGGCGAAGAATATTCAACAAACCATTCTCTCATTACAGTGAAATCTCTTTGTGAAAATACTAGGAAGTATTTTCAAAAAGAATATTTAAACGCAATTGTAGTGCAAAAAGTAGGAAAATTTTTTCGTCATCGAAAGTTTGTGCAATATCATACTTATACATTTTTAAGAAAAGTTATTACAATATAAGCCAAATGCATGATATGCAATATTGTAAATTTCTGGCTAATATTTAAAAAAAATAAACAACGTATTAAAAAATGGAAAGAGTGGTCTTTTACCAAACTGACCAAGAATATCCAGCACTAGAGGAGTACTTTCAACAATCCCAATTAGCAACCCCGTGGAGCAAAACATCGATTTAAAAAGCTTAGCAATGTTGCCCAAATATCTATGTATACGTGGATGTTCGAACTCCGTGAGAAAAAATCTTTTCACTGTCTCGCACGGTTCAAGATTTAATGTATGGAATGGATAACCTTTCCAAGAATAAGGATGTTTTATTTATCAATGTGTCCGGAAGGTCGATGTTCGCAGCTCTCCACGCAGCGCAGAATTGCAAGGAGTGGAGGAGCCAGGAGGTAGATCAGGGAGATTGGTGTGGGGGTCACGATCCTCAGCAATGAGGAAACCACCAAAAAAGAAGATTATCAATTGATTCACCTGCCCTAATAACTTCTTAAGATTATTCATTGACCTCTAAACTTCTATATTTAGATTTAGTCACCTTTTTTTTCCAAAACGTTCTAATATCTGATTGTAAATCTTTTATATCCAATTTAATTAAAAAAAATCATTTATCTTAAGTTCGTTTAAAAATATAAATCCACTGTTAAAGATCCTTTACCATGGAAAAGCTATTTCGGCGATATGTTTTGTATTTGTATCTTTACATTACCCATGTTTTAAAAAAAAAAACTACAAATGAACACAAATAAGATTAAATTACATAGCTGTTTATTTCGACACAGGACTGCCCTAGTAAGATGAGTAGCGTATGTTTAGATTTATTTAAATTATTTTGTTAAAAATAAATAAAAACAAATATATAAAAAAAGAGAATATTATTTTTACCAATCCGGTTAAGAATATTTAGTATAGGGGGGTGGAGCAAGTACATTGGCAACCCCGAGGAAATATTAACACTCTATGAGAAGATTTTTATAATTTTACCCTTCCGCTTCAAGATGTGGAGGATCTCTGGAACAGATAAACTTTCCAACAATAAGGAAGCAAATATGGTTTTGCTGGCTAAAAAAGTGTAAGCAAATAATAAATAGCCAATTTGTAAAGTTAGTACAGTAAGTTGGTGCAAAACGACCAAAACCAAACTTACTCAAGTAAGTGAAAATATAATTATAATGTTATGAATTAAATATTCAGTTGTGGCCAAAACGGGCACCCGCATTAATTAATAATTGCAATTCCAGGAACCCGTGTACTACTTTGGCTAATATCACTTGAAATTTCATTCCCACCAGCAACAAATTCTAGATTTATTCAATACATCGCACGTCCAAGACTTGCGATGTAATTAAATGTCGGTTTAAGTAAAAAGCACTAAGCATACTTAAAACTTTTTTTTTTTTTTTAACGATGCATAAATAAGAATAATAATAATGTATCGGGATATTTTTGTATTGCGGACAAAGGTGGTGTAAATAGCTTGTTAGCAATGAATATACAACAAGATTCTGCTGCCTCGGCTGTCCCTTTAGGAGGAAACAATTAAACGTAAAAAATTCATGAATATATTACCAACAGTAAAATTGTGTTTATTAGCTATTTTAGCCTTAAATTCAAATGCATTATTTATTTATTTACGCTCAAATTGAACTTTATACACATTTAACATTGTTTTCAGTACGCATGTGTTGTGAGGTAATATAGATACGTAAATATAAAATCATATATAAAATATAACAAAAAGTAAATAGAGATTAAAAGTATATATCACCACTATCACTACCAGGATCAATCTTATTATAAATTCTCCAATTACCCGTATTTGTGCGCAATATAACGCACAATTTCACAATATCGACATTCTTCACAATACCCTTTCAAAATATCGAACCGAAGTACGACCACAAATTGATGCACGAGTATAAAATGTATCGAGAGCATCTACTGTCCCGATCCTATCTTCCTCTTTCTCTCCTCGTTTCCTTCTTATTTTTTTTTAAATCTTGTAAGCTTCATAAATAAAACATCTGTACTTAACCACTGTTAGCACAAGAAACTTTGTTGGCTTAATTTTTATTAAACTTCCTTTGTATATTTATATATACTTGAATAAAAATCCGTTTGTTTATTACAAACAAATAAATAATTCAAGAATATATTACCTACAATAAAATCGTGATTGTTAGATATTTTAGCCTTAAATTCAAATGCATTGTTTATTTGTTTTCTCATCTCTTCATAAGTACTTAACTAACTTAACTATTATTCAATAATTATTTTTATACTATACTCAAATCATCCGCTATACACAAGTGTTTTTTTTCTATACTCACATCTCTTTATCCTTAAATATTTAACATTTTTATAGATATATTATATTTAGCGTACTATATCAATAATAGCCATTTCCCCCCCTATTTTCATATAATGGCACTTCATATGAACTAAACTTGTCAGTTTGACTGTCCTAAAACGGGATTTGTTCCTAGTTGGGCAGTCAAAGCTTTCTAAATTTTGTTGTTAAATAATGTGCGTTTCAAATAAATAAAAAAATAAACAATAGGATGGAAAAAATACAATATAATTGGATTGAATTAATGAAAAAGCTGATAATTAGTGATGATGAATTGTCAAAAATTGTCGCATTGAAAAAAAGCTTTAGTTCGAATTCGCGCCTTATCAGAATGTATTAACAGCACATGACCGCCCAATAATTATTTTATAATCCGGCCTTTTGGACTAAAATATTGGATTAAAAATATGGAAACACTTTTTGAAAAATGGAGTGAAATAATGGCCATCTTCTCCCGATAAGTTTTTTTTCAATAAACCTTTAAAAAAAATTAAATCCGCATTTAAAAAAACACTACCGTTAGTGATTATAAAAATATTTTTTCTTGTATATGTTAAAGAAAACATTCAAAGCATTATTTTACGAAGTAGATTCGCCAGGGTTCCTCGATCAGCACACGTTTGTAACGCTTACTTAGACTTATGGATGGATTGATTTCGTTCGAGAAGCTCTTGACGTGGATGGGTATTGTTAACTTGTTAGATTAAAAAGGCAATGTTTAACACCGTAACTAATAATACATCAAGACTTTAATATTTCTCAACACAGGCCTGTCCTAGGGAGATGAGTGTCTAATGTTTTTGTTGTCATATTTAAATTTGATGAAATTAAATAAATAAAATAAAAAAATATAAAAAAATCTCCACAGTAAGTTATTGAAAGGTTGTTGTTTTACTGAGAATTTGGTGAAAAATGAAAAAGAATAAGGCTTCTGATGTTAATTATATGTTTGACCGGTTGAAAAACGTAGAAAGCAATGATTTGCATTATTTGAGAGAAATGATTGTCTATTATTTGGTTGCGTTCACACGGAGTAATATCTAATATAATTGAACAATCACATTCCGAATTGAACTAAAAACAGGTAAACGTAAAGAAAAAAAATTAAATATGAAAAATACTAATAATCAAATAATATTGAATTCAAACACGTAGGACGGTAAGAAAAATGTCACATTTCTGATTTCATTTTAATAAATGCTAAGCTTATGTAGATTTTTAAGGTTTCTACAAAGCAAGTAATTTTAAAATGTAACATAAATTACTAATAAACAAAAAATACTACAATAATTGTAACCACAATACTAAACTGAATTAGATATTTTAATATTATTTGTCCATTTCTAAAATTAATTTCTCAAAACAGGTTACACGTACGTAATGTACGCACTCGCGAAGTATACAATTAAGTACGAAAGAGAAATCAAATTAAAAATGTTTTTCTTGAATATTGCAATCAAAATGTTTTATTTATGGTTCATGAAAAATTAACTAAAAACTAGCAGAACTTAATAATAACATTGACGATTTTGATCGAATGTGAAATACAAATGAATGAAAACCATTTATTGTGGGTAAACGTAGAAGGAAAATAAGGAACAATAATACTTTGCTGATCTTGTGACAACAATCGTGTAGGTACGTGTAGATTACTAAATCGTATGAATAAAGTACAAATTAGTAAAATGGGATCACGGAGCCATGCGTTAAATTTATGACCTCTAACAATGATAAGTTGACTTTTTACTCGGAGTGGCCTATCAATTCTATTGCAACATTCATATAAATTTCAATCATTAAAGCAACAGAACAGACGATATTAAATGCATAATGCCAATATAACAGATACAATCCAAACTGTTTATAATGCTTTAAACGTAATTCTATGATTTCAGTTTTAACTAGTACGATTCTTGTAGGTAACCTGTATAAGTTTTGTCTCTCGAATATTGAAAAAAACTGTAGCTACTTGGTTTATATTCTTAGATGAATCTGTCTTCAGTAGCACACAAAACGTACGAAATCAATCGGGATAAGAAAATTAGTTTACAAAACTCACCAGATGGATTCCAATCGTCAACAAACTCTTCTTGTTTATGTTTTTGATGATCTTCGAATCCCACGTGTTAATGATGACGAAATTATTGATAATGCTTTCAATAAAAAACAAATATACAAAAAAGAATATTGTTTTACCAATCTGGTTAAGAATATTTAGTATAGGGGGAAGCAGCAAGTACATTAGCAACCCCGAGGAAATATTATCACTCTATGAGAAGATTTATTTAATTTTACACTCCCGCTTCAAGATGTGGAGGATCTAACGAACAGATAAACTTTCCAAGAGTAAGGAAGCAAATATCTAATATCTTGTTGGCTACAAAAACGTTCGCAAATAATAAATAGCCAATTTGTAAAGTTAGTGCAGTATGTTGATGCAAAACGACATATAATTATAATTATAATCTTGGAAATATAATATAAATATAATGGAAATATAATTATAATCTTGGAAATATAATATAAATATAATGGAAATATAATTATAATCTTCTGATTTAAGTATACGGTCGTGGCCAAAATAGGTACCTGCATTAATTAATAATTGCAATTTCAGGAACCTGTGCAGTATTTTTGGCGTATATTATGAATCGCTGGAAATTTCATTCCCACCCGCAACAAATTCTAGATTTATTCAATACATCGCAAGTCCAAAACTTAATTCCAATCGTAATTTTATGATCGTAGTTTTAACTAGTACGATTCTTGTAGGTAACCCGTATAAGTTTTCTCTCTCGAATATTGAAAAATGTCTGTAGGTACTTAATTTATATTGTTACATGAATCCGTCTTCTGTAGCACACAAAACATACAAAATCAATCGGGATAAGAAAATTACTTTTCAAAACTCACCAGATGGATTCCAATCGTCAACAAACTCTTCTTGTTTTATACCATACCTTTTGATGATCTTCGAATCGTGTTAATGATGACAAAAAGAATTGTCGTGTTTATTATTGTATACTGCTTGCTTAAAATTAAACAAGAAAACAGAATTCCAATCGGATTAATTAATTTTGTTTGAATTCCGAACGTTAATTAATATACTATTGTTGTAATAAGCGGAAGAATTTAAAGATTTAGGATTTTTAAACGAAGGTTATTTTCTGTAAAATAAACTATAAATGTTGAATTGAATTGAACTGCGTAAATCAATTTATTCAGAAGAATGGAAAGATTCTGAGAAATTAGCTTGAATGCGAATATATTTAAGAGTCACTTCCTAACGCTTCCAAACACTGAATCGTAATGAGGGTTTGATTTTAATTCTAGAAGATATAAATAAATTTATTGATGTCTTTAAAATTGGTGACAATTATTTGAGAGAAAGAATAATATCGTAAATTTACTTTAAAAGTGGTGACAATTTATTGAAAGGATGAAAACAGAAAAGTTGATATTTGTTTATGAACCATAGAGAAAGAAATATTTTTACCGAATAATACATCCAGGGAAATATAATGAATAAAAAAAAAAGTTCATGAGAACATAAATCCTATTGATCGATTATATTAATAAGAAACTGGAACGGTTACCCAGCATTGTTAACCCGTCCCTCACGGTGATAGAAAATTCTTTGAAAAAAGCTTTGCCGACTGACAATTATGTTATTTGAAATATTTTTTAAAGTAGGTGTAGAAATGAATTGTTTTTAATTTCCAATAGGTTTTTTAAAGTTGGAATGAAATTATTTCTGTTTAGGTAGGTTTTTTTTATATGAATATCTCACAAGAGTCCCAACTGCTCCCAACCATCCGGAGCCCCCAATTGGGGAATGTTGTGAGGCTGAAGGTGCTGGGGAGGGGAAGGAGAAGGGGAGAGGAAGGTGGAGAAATATCTGGCTATTCAGATCTGGTCACCAAACACGGAGAAAAGGCATTTCAAGCAACGTTTCAATTCTGAATGGTGGTCTTTCACCAGGGCGATACTGAGATTATCTTCGACTCTATAACGTGCGCAAATATGCTATATATTATTTTTAAGTGAATTAGCTGTGAAACGGAACTAATTAATTAAATAAAATTTATTTGCGCACGCCGGCATTTGAACCCGCGACCTTCGGATTCGTAGTCGAAAGCCTTACCCCTCGACCATGGAGGCCACCAAATGCCATGAAATTTCATGGCATATCTACAATTTTACAAATGCAGAGGGCGTACACATATAATTGAGATTCCTCATTTCTCCTGTACTTGCAACTTTATCACCTGCACCGATTTTTGTTAAGTAGTAGTAAACCCCATAATATCATCCTTTCGTTTCGAGTTCCAAATGCCAGATATGCTATAAAACACATAAAGACGTAAGTGTTCGATTTATTAAATAATGGTCGAGTTGATACTATGATCAAACAAACTAACTTTTTGATAGATTCAACGTAAGCTTTTTTTATCATTTTACTACTTTCGACAAGTATATTAGCAATAACACCAAACAATTAAATAACACAATAACGACAATAATTATTGTAAAAATCACCAACTGGAAAGAAATCCAAAATCCGCTTCATAGCGAAGCAGTTTCAATCGATAATATTCTTATAAAATATTTATTCTTACATTATTAATATTAACATAATGATCCTTAACATTAGAAAAGAATAATCCCTTAAATTTCGCCTTAAGGGCCAGCACTAAAATAGGCCCTAAACCTCACTTTGCAGGTTGTTAACTCAAGCAATACCACAAATGAAAGCAGCCCGAGTAAATCTGGCTTCGAAGAAACTGCAGATTCTTCAATAGTGATCAACTACTAATCCTATACAAATCTCAAGTCCGTCCAACAATTGAATTTGGAAGTCACCTCTGGGCTGGAGCTCCCAAATACTTGACAATCCGTTGTTATCAGAACGAATACCATCGCTGATGCACAGACGCAATGTAGGTATGCTGAGTCTGTTCTACAGATATTTCAATGGAGCCTGCTCACAGCGTCGATCCCCTCCGCGCCGGTGCATGTGGGTGAAACTCAATGGACATGAGCGAAACATCCGTTCACGGTTGATGTCGGCTTTATGAGAATGGGTCGTATTTGAGTATATCGGCTCGTATGTGGAACGAGCTACCGGCATCTGTCTTTCCTCCAACATTTAATCCAGGCCACTTAAAAGCCCGCATCAACAAATCTCTTCCTACAGCCCCGTCCTTAACCCGTCTCGCAGCGTTGCCCAACCGGGTAGCGATATAGTTACCCTATACGTGCTCTGTACATACAGAGCCGCTCTTGTGATGTGTCACATAAAATGATTTAAAAGTGTAGTTAACGAATAATTTTATTGTTTAGGTAATGTTTTATTGCAAACACTAGCGGAGAGAAAAACATTTTTCTATGACTATTTATCAGGGTCAGCACTCAGAATTGGTGAAAACATTACTTCGCAGGTTGCTAACTCAAGTAATAAGTAAGTTCAAGTAATACAACAATTAATTTATCTTCAAATTCAGTACGGGTAGTTAGAAAATTATAAATTTTAAAAAGGACAAATTCCATGAAATACATCCCAAAATGTTTGAAAATATGTGAGTTTGAAATCCAGGGAAATCAATTCTGACCGTTTTACATAAAATTCCAGTATTCATTTCGTATGGATTTTATAAGATTATAGACCGGGAATTATCATGTTTTGAAACCTTATGCATTTTCCTAATTACCCGTATAGAATTTACAGACAAATCATCAGTAGTATTTCTGGAGTTAGCAACCTGCAAAGTGTGTATTTTTGGGTGCTACTGTTAATGTTATATTGTTTTCCTTCTAAATTGTATGTTTGTATTTAACCCAATGGGGTTTAGTTTAGAAATAAAATAAAATTAAGTTGTAGTAAAGACCTTTCATAAGGAATTAGTTATATATTTTGGAAGGGAACTAAATCGCTTACAGCTGCGAAAATCGAACTCAACCCGCCCGACTACTTGAGCGTTCAACTCATAGGACTATTAATGACAACTAAATATGTAGATGTTAATTCATTGCTGGAAGGCTTACAAAAATAAAGGAACAAGCCACAATAAAAAATAATCTCAATTTTATTTACCCATTTGTATAAAATATTATTTTGAAATACATATTTAACACATTTTGAGTAACTTAACACATAATATATTTTAAACAAAACATTATTTTATCACTGATGTCATAATATTTCAAGATCTGATAAATCTTTTCGGTCTGGTATTTTTCCTTTTAGAACTACCGATCTTTGTTGATCCCACCAGTTCTAATTGATATTCTGGTTGAGATGATGCTGCAGAGGTATCTTCACGTGGTCGGGAGGCTGCGTTTGGCTGCGGAGGAGGAACAGGGAGATCTCTGGTTTCTAAGTTCAGACCGTGGTCATAGAGCCACCCCTCGAAGGGGCGATGGTCCATGACTGAGTGGCGGTGAAGGCTTACGGCCTCATTGAAACTGTTCTCCTCCTCCGGGGTTGCTAATGTACTGGCAGCCTCCCTCTGGATGATGATTTCAGCCATCATCTCGGACAGGTCCTGGAGACCTTCTGCTTTCTCCTCGTCAGGCTTGGGGAAGGCGCAGTGGGCCTCGAACCATCCCTCAAAGCAGATCTATAAACGAGGACATAAATAATGATTGGAAATACTCATAGATTAACATCAAACAACACATGTAATATTGTACCAATTTGTTAGCTAAACTTAATTAATCTGAACACCGTATGAGCGTCCCAACTATCCGAAGTCAGTGGGAGTATGTCATCCCCAGGGTAATTGTTTAATGCTGAAGGGAGTGGGGAGGGGAAGAAGATGGGAATAGGAAGGATGGGGGGAGTACCTGGCTAATCATTTCTGAATGCTGGTCTTTCACCAGGGCGATACTGATACTATCTACCACTCCGAAATACGATATAGAGATATTTTTAAAGGAGACAGCTTTATAGTGTAAATGCAACACAACCAAGTCAACAAACACATGGAGTACTTAGGGCTCGTTTTAGACTCAAAACTCACTTGGAAAAAGCATATTGAAGAAAAAGTTAAATCCACAAATTCCGCCATAAGTTCTCTCTACCCCATGCTTGGTAAAAATACTAAATTATCTACAGACAATCAAATATTTCTATACAAAAACACTATCAGAACCATATTTTCATACGCTGCACCTATTTGGGGAAATGCAGCAAAAACACACATAAACCTGCAAAACAACATTCGACTAATATTGAATGCTCATTCGTGGATCAGGGTTAACACTCTACACAAAGACATGAATAAAGGAACTAATTAAATCAATTTCTGAACTATTTTATGCCGGATTACCCTGCTACGGAAACACAACGGTAAATTCGCCATCAAGCTATGATTCAAATTCTATATTTAACTATAAAATACCAAAAACGGTCCTCCGAACGGAATAACACCTGCAGCATCTCTGCACATACTTTTTAGCATATTTTTCCCAATCCCATAATTTTAATATAACATCCAAAACGTAAAGCTTAAAAAAATCCCTTAATTGCAGTAGAACGAGATTATTTTTATAATAACGGTATTCTGAATTTAAATTTTACAAAAGGCTATGGCACGGTCGTGGGGCGACACGAATTGTTTGAGAAGGCGTTGAAAATACAGGACAAACAGATGGTTCAATTAAAAAAATTCTAACTCCTCTAAGATTAATTAATGGTACGATCCTATGATGCGCATGATGTGATGTGATATTAAGGTAACTATTTTTTGGAAAGGCAAAAAAAAACTTTTCATTCTATTTCAATTGCGATTTGTCACTTTTTTTATATCGAACTACGTTCGAAAAATATGATTAATTAATTACGATGGAAGCCTACACCCATAAGTTACAGAAAAATGCCACATTAACACACAGTTTTACGTTAAAATTAAAAGAAAGTAATTTTCTGACAATGGCAAAATTGAACAATGATTTTAAAATTTGTGAATTTGATTTTAAAAAATCGATAATAATGTTGTTCAATATACCAGTTCTATTGATGATTCTTGTCTTCCTTCGGCACGTAGTCTCCAGCTCTGAGTCGGGAGCAGACCGGACATTATAGCTCCCAAAATAACACTAAGCCACGGATGTTAAAACAAATGCGTACAGCATACGAACAGCAATAACCGTGATATTCACATACAATAATTATTTTGTCTTTTAATGTAACAATTTTGAAGCAAAATTTGTCTACGACTGTTAATTTAAATGTCGGTGTTGTAACAATATTTAAATTGTATCCAATTTTGTAGGAAAGGTGGGTAATACAAGAAAGAATACCTATGTAACAATGAGAGAATTTTGCGAAATTTTTGTTATTTATACAAATGGACAATAATAGCAAGGGCCTTCACTTAGGTAGTAAAATAGGTTTATGACTATGACCATGACTAAGGGTGAAAGGCTTTGTCGGTTTCTCCCGTCAGGGGTCTTCACGGTGAGGGTATCATTAGAATATGAATAATTACAATGTCCGTACCCACTAGCCATTGTTTTCAAATACAAGGTTTGTATTTTTTTGGGTTTGTTGAACTAAGCCAGCTTAAAAATAATGGTTTTCCATGTGCATGCGACTGGCGGGGATTTGGTATAGTCAGGTAGTTGCAAATTTTTTTCCTTGCTAAGGATTGATAACAAATGTTGTAAAATCACCCAGTGGCGTAGGAAAAATCTAATTCGCCCACGGGCACACCGGTTAGCCGGAGCTGTCTCGTCACAATAAAAGGGACAAAAACTTATATAGTTCATAAATTTTATGTTGTTTACGGGCTGAATAATGATCACTGAAAAAGTATTATTCGTGTCAAATACGTAAGGCACACGATTAAGGAATCTAACTCACTAACCGTTACGTCGTTTCCCCGAAGGGATAGGCAGAAAGGACGGACCGCCAAACAACTTGACCATGACATACACTTCTTGCTTCATTCACAGTCGTACATCGTCTAATACATTCTCTTCTATTATTCCGACTTCTGACATGGCCCGACTCAAGTATTTGATTCACTTGATCGTGCCATGTATTCCTCGGGCGTCCCCGGCTTCTTCTTCCATTCGCATTCGCGTCATATATTCTTCTTATACTCCTGTCTTCGTTCATTCGCTCTACATGCCCGAACCATCTAAGCGTCCCTTTTTCAATCTTACTCAGTACGCTTACATCACCCTTCCATTCTTTACCAATCTCAATATTTTTCACATCGACACAATCGATTCAGATATTATATGTATTTTTACACAATGCGCTTAAGGTGATTTTTCACAAAAACGGCGCTATGCAAATCATGCCAATATTGTTTTTATTTTATTGGAAATACGTTTTCATTTGTCATTTAGGTAGTTGGAATCATGTATCAATTTTGTAAAAACCATCTTGGTTTCAATTACTGCTCATTAATAATATATAGCGACATTATTCTTTACATAATAATTATTAAACAACCTTAAAAAACTTGAAAATTACTCAATCCACAAATCAAACTAAATACCTATGCTAGTCCTAGAATAAAAATAATACAATAAATACGACGTGGGGGTATTTCGTGATTCAAAAGTTTTGCCGTTCGAGGGTTGAATTTCTAATACAAAAATATTTCATCATCATTTCATTTCGATCAATGGAATGGCAGTATACAATGCAGGCAGTGTAAGAGAGATAGAGGACCCTATATTCTCTACTTTCGTTAACTCTCTCGGGGCTAGAACTAAAAGGTGGCAAGACAAAGGCACACCGGCTTCCATTAAAATCTACATGGAAGTCACCTATCGCTACTGTGTATTCTTCATTCCATACTATAATATTTTCCTATGAAGCTGAATAAAACAATAACTTTGATTACATTTTTTTTTTCGAAAAAGTGATCCTGTTCATATACGAGTAGATATATTCATCATGATAGCGGTGGTAGCCTGTGTAGTTTTTTTTAAACATTGGTTTAGAACTGAATATTGAATATTTGAAAATGTCCACTATATTATCATTTGTCACTGTTGAGTGTTGTCGCCAACTCAATAAATCAGCGTACAAGTTCCTTATATATTTGCATATAATTTATTTATTTGTAAGAAACAAACAGCTTTTAATACAAATACATATGTAAAAACGAAATTCAACAAAAGCTAAGTCAACATAGTTTCTTGTGATAACAGTGGTTAAATAAAGATGTTTTATTTATGAAGCTAACAAGATTAAGAAAAAAACTAAATAAGAACGAAGGGGGGAGAGGAAGAGGAAGATAGGATCGGGACAGGAGTTGCCCTTGATACATTTTATACTCGTGCGTTAATTTGCGATATTTTGAAAGGGTATTGTGAAGAATGTCAATATGTAATACGAGATTTTATAATATATTCTTTTATGGTTCGTGTTTCATCGGGCAGGCACAGCTTTTCGGCCTCTATGAACTACACGCCACTAATTGATAGGTACTAACATAACATGTTTTTAAAAATACGTAAAACGAATAACATACCTGTACATTTGACTCCTTACGAATAAAAAAGAAAATAGGGAGACTGAGAGTCGAATTTGAAAATAATTGATGTAGAACATATGTATTACTGAACAATAACGACAGTTAAGGTCACAGGAGAAATATTTTTATGAATTTACTACCGATTCATTGGGCTCAAAGGCAGGGACAAGCCAGCAATGGTGGAATCCCGTTGTTAGGAACGACAAGACCCAGGTGATGGACAGCTTACTTTGAGGTCAGCAGATTTTAATACTTCTAACCGATTAGTTGAACCCTCGCAGTCAAATAAACCCATGCACCGTGATCACGCTTTTCTTATATCCGGCCCGATCATCTGCAATAAGCTTCCCTCAAATATTGCTAACATCCGGTTTTTGCCAGAGTTCAAACGGGTCTTAAAAACCAAATTGTTCAAAAAATATTTTCCAATATAATATATGACTTCACGTACGTATAAATAAATTTTCTGGCCATTTTTTTCTTTTGATCCTCCGTAGCTTATTTAGTTGCTGTTTTCTCCTCCTTGTTTTTACATAATGTCATATAATATTCTCTTGCTTTGTTTTTATTTGTACCTACTTTATATTTGATTATTTACACCCTTCTCTATTAACGGGGGACTGAACGCGGTTGGCGCAAACGAAATAATTCTCTAAGTTGCCTCTAAAATGATGAATTTTTTTTTCTTCATAATTTAAAACAAAAATAAATAAAATACTTCTGATTCATACTAGATATTTACTAAACCTTTAATTTAAAAAAAATATATCATTCAGTTTGAATGGGTATTTTGGCCAAAAATTAAAAATTAAGTTATGTATGAAACAGGAAGCGCAGCCGTTCCGCTTAACGTTGTCATGATTTTTCATAAAATGCATCACGGCGTTAGATATAATGGAATTGCGGTTCGGCGGAACACAAAAGTCGCTCCACGTTGTTAAGTCCATAATTTCGTTTTCTTTATCTAAAATTTGTATGTTGCTGTCTGAGGACCAATAAGCTTTGAACAACTCTCTTCGCTCACAATCTGATATGCTTTGACTACATTTAAGATGCTACAGACCTAGACAGTCTTTTGTATTTTTAACTTGCTTCGCTTCCACATTATTTCCTCTATCACTTTTATAAGCTAATGTAGGACTAATGATTCAATTTGTTGATAGTACAAGCCCATTTTTGGCATCCTTGGACGTTTCCTTCCTTTGTCGGTATGGTAACTATTGAGGTAGATGGTGAAGGCTCCATTTGTTTCAATGTACTAGAATAGAGAAGTTATAGTATTAGGATAAAAAATAAGCTATAAACCCTGAAGTTTATAGTGAAAGACCTTCCCACTAAGCAAAATTGTGTTGAAAGGGGAGTAAGTAAACGCCAGTCGTAAGTTTTAAACTCACCCCAACCGACTGCGGGTCGAACTTTTCAGCCAAAGGGCTTTTTTTTACAGTAATTCCACAAAGGAGACCCCGAGGGAAATAATTTTCCTCAAGGCCTATGTCATCTTTGAGGATGTTGTGTGGATGGTCTTTTAGAGGATAGGAAGGAGTGAACTTGGGTCTTGAAGAGACCCATGTTATAGGATGGAGCAAACACAGAGGCCGGCAAATCATTCTACAGACGAGCTGTTGGACACAAGAACGAGTCGTAGAAGCGACCCGTTCTCATGTCACAAATGTCAACTGTGTGCAAATGTTGGGCGCGCGTTCGGCGTGTTTCTCGACTATGCGCCGGTGCCGAAATTATCAATGTCGCTAATTCCTCAGAGAATCCTACATTAAAATACCGGTAGAACAAGAACAGCATTCCCACCTTGACGGTTGTTTCGCTTCAGGAACATGTTGATATTTATATATTAAATAGTGGTTTACACAAAACATTTCTTGTTCATTTTACTTAACTTTTGACTTGGCATCGAGTATTATTTGCCCGTAATTATTAGGTAATAAAAAATAAACATTCAGCATTTTTGCAAAACAGTTTCGTACTCTATTGGTTGCTTTTGCGAAAGCCATGTAATTAAGGCCTTTATTACCTGCGTACCGCCTTTTCCAGCGTGCTTTCGAATCCCTCGGCAATTTTGTTAGGACTGAACAAACAAATCAAAGTGAAATCATATGTCACAGAGCCAGGTATACTAACTGGAAACATTTCTTTAGGGATCCCGAATCTTCTTGGGTTGGCAGCATTCATAAAAGACACGACAGAACCAGAAGTACCACAAATCTAAATATATTATCTTGCTTTTCATAATTTATCTAATATGAATGCAAAACCATGTTTTTTTCGGTTTGAGAATTTGATGGCCTAAAAATATCATACAGATTTTTATTTTTTATTTCTCAAATTGTTTGATTTTTTTATAATATTGATATTTTTTTATAATATTGTTATTTTAATAATATTGATATAATTGTTATTTATATAATATTATTTAAATCGATAATATGAAATTGGAGTATACTATCTCTATAACAAAACTGTCGTGCTGTTTTCATATTTAAAAAAAATGTTTCCAACTTGTGTACATTGATCACAACATGCATGGACCTATATTGTTCTAATTTTGCGATACATTTGTATAATTTTTATTTATTGTTGTATTATACAATTTTGTTGAACTAAACTCCTGCTGACAAGCTACTTGCAGTGGCTTAGCGGGTACAAGTTCCCATATACAATAAAAAAATAAAAACATGGTTTAATTAAATACTGCAAGTAGAACACACCTTGGCCTTTCTTTCAACCGTCCATTTTTTTGGTGTGTCTTTTTATAATCCTAGAAAAAAAAATCAGATCTAAAAAAAACGAAAGCGCAAAATCTCCTACTTACGAACCCCTTTCCTGATATTGTCGTATTGTTCATTGTGGAAAATTATTTTTTTTAGATTATAACCGTAAAAACTTTTAATGTTCATGCCTGAGCTTTACAAAATAAAATAAAACACGCATTTTGTAACGTTTTTTTCTGCGTAAATCGAAACATGCTGCTGACGTTGAGTGGGAATTTCAACCTTGTCGCCACCTTCATAAGGAGCGCGTGATTTCGTTGGAATTTTCGTCATTTGGTTCACCTATCTTGTTAAGGCTAATCGACACGTAATACACGTGCACAGATGGTGATAATTTAAGTATTTTATAGACGGGTATGCACACGAGATATGAAATGAAATAAATTGTTACCGTAGATTTAAAGTTCAAGTCAATCAAGAAACTTAAAAAATGCAATATGTTATTGTAAAACTAACATATACAGTGATTTTATAAATTCTTGGAGGTCTTAAGCTTTAAACATACAGTAATAATGTATTCCATGTCATACTCCCTGTGTACACCCGCCAACAAACAATTCATCTCAATATTTAGAAGCATTATGTGCAAAAATTGATTTTTTCTTCTAAAATATTTGAATTGGCGCCATCTGTGAGCGCGTATGACGATTTGCTTAAGCTTAAACATAACGTTATAATTTTTCTATTTTAGTATTATTACTGAAGATATAAAATAAAAAAGAACACAAGAAATGTCATTTGGGTGTGCTTTGTGATTCAAGTCGGAATTTGGGCCATAAAATTTCTTATACTAAAATAATTTTATCACCATTTCAATTCGATCAAATGGAATGCAATATACAATGCGGGCAGTGTATGAGCAGCAGAGCGCTGCATCTGGATTTTCATTTGATCTCTAGGGTCCAGAAGGTACTGAGTCAAAAGCATACCGGCTTCCATTTAAATCTACTTACACGGAAGAAATTTCTAGAAACTATTCTTTATTATATGACTGATGAGATGACAAGAGCGTGATGTGGACGTAATCGTGTAAAATAAAATAAATTAATTTTCCCTTACTTGTGGTGAAAATTATCAAACATTTTCAAAAATGAAAATAAATAAAAAGCTATTAGTCGCATCTCGGAATCGAACCCGGGACCTCTGTCTTACCGGGACAATGTTCTATCACTGAACTATTGAGACCAGTTTATTTTAGATAAATTTATTTTTTTATTAAAAGTATACAATACATTATGCATTGTATTCCCAAGAGTTAAGAAACTCACTGTGGGATCACATGCAAAACCTGCAGTACAGTTTTTAGAAACAAACATACTTAATATTTAATATATATAATTAACATTCACAGTACATTAACAGCATTTACAACAGTTACATAATTTGCATTTGTAAAGAAGACATGTCACAGGTACATTATAATATAAATGTACAGAGACACTTGTTATAAAGGAACACATTACTGGTACATTATACTCGCATAGTTATACTTATTACAGAGACACATCACAGCAATAATCCTTAAGGTATTCTTTCAAATAATAGAGTTTAACCATCTCACTTTGAGACCTTTCACATTGGCTTGCAATTGTAATATTGTTGGGTAATTTATTGTATTTTGTATAAGTTATATAGTCTAAAGATTTTAGTCCATAATTTGTTGAATGTATTTTTGGTATACGAGGCTGCCGACCAGAAGTAGCTACCAAATTCTACAGTGGGGCGCACTTGTAATTTGTACAGGGTACAAATCACAAGTTGTGTACTACCCCGTATCTAGTCTGTTGTGGTTTCTTGTGTTATGTTGGTGTACGTCGTGATTGTAATTGTGTGTGATCTTAGTATGTGCCAAGTGTTGAATTACATGCAAGATATCATTTTATTATAACAAGATATATTTTCATCGATATCACACCGTTAATAATACTATTAATAACAAATTGACTCATAGAAGTTGACACAAAAATAACAAATTAACTAAGAGTCATTATTTGTGTCCCTGATTGAAAAAATAGAAAGTATTGCTGTAGAAACATAATGGAACTTTCTACAGCCATTAGGAATTTACTTAATTGAAAAACACTTTTACCTGGTGAGTTGGACGTTCGAATACTTTCCTATTTTATACATAATTAAATATTTTAATTGGTGGCAGGGGTTAGAAGTGAAAGAGAAAACGTGTGAATGGCTTGACTCTTCAAATTTGGTCACTAAATACAAGCAAAATAATTTAAAGTGAATTTTAGATTTATTTTTATTCTATAACAAATTTCCACTCATAAACGGGGCGTAAATATTAACGCATCATATATAAAATTATAGTATGTAAAATGAATTCAAAATTTAAAAACCTTTTTAACCCATTAATTTATTTTCAACAGGCATCTTTAGCCTGGTGTGGACTCATTCACCCAACATCGCATCTGTCCTGATGATGAAAACTGCAAGGCTGTCTGAAACGTTGGCTAAAGGGGAAGGAATTGCATCACGACTCATTAACCAATCACCATAATACTTAAACGTGAAAATATCACAAAATTTCGTTTAGTATTATTTTGTTTAAAAAAAAATTATAAATACTCGTTGCACTAATTATAAATACTGGCTAATTTATTATGGTATTAGAAAAAAAATATTTTGCTTACTGAAATATGTTTTTTGCCTTTAGTCTAATTTTAATTCAGAATACTATTATTATAAAAATAGTCTTGTTCAAATGTAATTAAAGGATTTATTTTTTTAAGCCTCACGTTTTGGATGTTTTTTATTAAAATTATAGGAATGGGAAAAATATGTAAAAAATTAAGTGCAGAGATGCTGCCGGAGTTACTCTATTCGGAGGATTATTTTTGGTCTTTGACATTTAAATATAGAATTTGCATCATAGCTTGATAGGGAATTTATCCTTGGGCTTTCGTAGCCGGGTAATGCGTAGAATACCTCTTGGTTGAAGGATACCACATTTAAAATATCTTTCTCTGGCTAATTATGCACGTGCACCAATCCACGTACCAGACTAAACAAATTTTACAATCCCCTTTCTGTTTTTATACCTAAATTCCCGAGTTTTACACTCTTTTCGGATATAATGCACAAAGCAAAAGGTCAACATTTGTGCACAGGGTCTAAAAGGTTCTGCTAGACTTTACTGCCATTGTTTAGTGTAGGTCCCTTCATTTGTTTCGTTAATCCGCTACAACTGCAGTCATAAAATCTTTACTTTAAAACCCAGTCAGTAATGGACCCACAGATTTCTGTTATTATGGAGGTGAGGTTTTCTTTCAGCTATTCTTAAGCTCATCCAAAATTATAAAGAAACATTTTAAAAACCTTGGATCGTTAAACCTAAGAAAATAATTACCAACTTCATTGTAAAGCAACTGTAAAGAACTATTTAAAATATTTATTCTTACCCCCCATCTTTCGCTGAAAAATTTGAAACTGAGAAAATAGTCTTATTTGGTAAAGAGGTATTTTTGTTTAAATTTCTGTTGTATTTTGAAAATATTCGCTCAATTTATGAAAACATTATCTTACAAAAAATGGAAGTAAGCAGCAAGTATCTACTGTACAGTTCATCTGGGAAATAGAAATATTGAAAAATCGTTAAACAATTTATTAAAATGTATAAAAACAAAATCTCACATTAAAAACATTTATCCTAGATAAAAACTTTGATTTTAAATCTACAAATAATACAACTAGAAGACACAGATATGAAATTGTTAATAAAATAAACATAAGTACATAATTAAAAATATCAATTTAAGCAAGATTCTGTAAGAGTTTCAGGGAGAGTTCTGATTTAATTTTTTTTTCTTCTTGCTTTTTTTTCCTGCCTTTTTATTAGGTTCTTTCTTTGGAAGAACTTGGTCATTCGTATTTTGTCTTTTGTTTTCTTCTCCATTTAACTGCGACAGAAAACTTGTTGGATTTTCCTTTTTTTTTAATCGTAGGAAATCAAAAAATTGTTTTCGTTCCTCCATAGTTCCTACATCGGCTTTATCATCCAGAATTTTCCAGTGGCTTCCGTCAGATAGTTGTCTTGGTTGAGAATTCTGCTGCAAGAAGTTTGAGGAGTTTTCTTTGTTTCGTAATTGCAGTTGATCTAGAAACTTCTCAAAATCAGCTTTTATGTTTCGTACACTTGGTTTCCTATCGGTTATTTTCTCTAGCAGCTCCTGCGTATTGTCCGTATGACTTGTTGATAATACTTGTATCCGCCGTTCATTCACGAAGTCAGGGGTTTTTGGTTTGCGTTCAGCAGCATCTTTAAAATGAACGACAGTTTGTCGATAATACTCACTAGCGTAAGGTGATTTATGCCAGTCACATTCCGTCAAAAATTTGCATTGTTTCTGGGCAGACTGGCAATACTTTTCTTCAATCAATTTTGAGTCAATTGAAACAGTTTTTGGTACAATTTTGGAAATTGGGGTAGTCAGGACTTTTCGCTGGATTTTTTTCCCCAAGTAAGATGTGTGCCATTCACATTCGCAGACGGTGTGAATCTTGTATACTCCATCTTCCTCGAAGGGTGGTTGCGTGCGCAATTTTGTAGAGGTGGTCGGAAAACTAGTCCCAGCCTCCATGGCGGCGAGATCATCCAATGCAGAAAAGTTCATGGTTTTTGGCAGGGGGAAGGCACAATTCTTACTGTACCATTTCCAGAAATTTCTCTGTAAAAAAAAAACGTTCAAGATTTTTCACCATTACAGTTTGCATTTAATCCGGCCTACAACGATCCAAAGTCGAATATGGTTAATAACCGATTATTATATTGTTATCTCTGTCACATGAACAAGGCAAACTAGCAATCAAACTGTTTCTTCGCATGGTTAATATCAGAACTACATTGAAAGTTATTAGCCTCGTTTCCCTTGATCAGTCGTCCGGTTACTGTTTGCATTTCTCGTAATAACAAAACCTCATCCCTTTGTCAAGAATTCAACATAGAAAACTAAAATATCACACGGTGTTTTTGTATCTCTCAAATGCCGTGACTTCAAACATATTTGCATTCATCATTAAATCAATCTGATTAATAAATCAATCATACTACAAGGGAGAAAACGGATCTTCTACCGTTAAAAATACCGTCAACACTGCTACAATATACTGCTACTAATTATTATTAATAACACAGGCATTTATATAAATACTGAAGAAAAGCAAGAATTTTCAAACCTTTGTAGTGAAAATTGGGTTCTGTGGTATTAAATCAGGTCTCTTCAATGCTCGAATAGAATTATAAATTTTACGGGTTTCTGTCATACTTTATAAATGATCCCACAACAATCTTGTGCGTTTGTTAAACATGTCGCACTATAAAACACTATCCATATCCTACATTAAAATGGTAACTTTTAATAAATTTAATTTTTAAAAGTAAACATGCAGAACAAATCACAAATACCTTAGATTTAGGCAATCGTAACAAAAATATGTTTACAATAAACACCGTAGATTTCCAAAGACAATGCGAACTAATGACAGTTTATCAAGGATACGAAATACATGAAATGAACACAGAAGTAGGAAAGACTACCAATTCTGTATTCATTAATCAAATTTGCAGCTCCGCTTGAAAAAAATATTATTGTTGCCCTTTCTGGTTTTGATGCTTATTAACTAAAGCCGTTTTTGTAATAAATATTAACTTCTTTATTAATAATAAGTACCTACATGTTGATTATTCAGATATTTATTTAATAAATAAGTAATATTAGCAAGGAAAAACAGTGGTAATTGGTTGTTTTGTTTTTGTGTTTAATTCGTGGACCTCTATTTATTTAATATTTTTAATTTAATGAAACTCAATTTTTATAATGTTATTATTAAGTTCCGAGAGTATTTATTTTATTTTTTCATTATTGTGACAGCTTTTTCGGCTTTCAAACCAAAAAAAAAAAATAGAGTACTACAAATCTTTGAGGGGACGATTCTATAAATAACTTTTTTATTTCGAAAAACCTACGTTTTGATGTAGGCATGGAAAAAAAATTAACCATGTAAAATATTTTCGTTTAAAAAAAACATGGATTTCGAAATAAATTATTAATCTTTTTTACTTTTACTGTCATGTAAAATCACTCCCTGAAGTTAATGCGGTACACCCTTATATTCTGATTTTAGCCCTTCAAGCCGTACAGAAGTCAGAAATCAGACTCTTCAAACAGAAAAAAATTACTCCTTTTATTTATTTGCACTCATTCGAAATATAAAACAATTTATGTGGCTATTGCAAGGTATTGTTTTATACGTATAACACAAACTGATCAAGATTGGAGGCTATTATAACTGCTGCGATAGATTATTGTGATGTAATTGTTACAGTAATCATTCCCAGTGCACGACACGAAAAATAATTTAAAAACATAAACTATTTTTATACAAAAAAAAAAAATATTATTTGGTTGCTCTGCATGGGAAATGAACCCATTACATTCAGATCGATGTGGGAGGGGATGGGTACATGGTTTTCAAGATTTTAACTTTTATATCTCTATGGCTATGTTTATAACAAAAATCCCAAGAAATTAAAATCAAAACCTGCAAAATGTCATACGTTGGTACAATAATAACCAATTGGTTAATTGGATTGGGTAGAGGGGAGTCTGAACGATTGTTTAATAATGCCACTTAAATTTATTTATAGCAGACTTAGTACATAGATTAAAGAAAAAATAATATTTACCATATACATATTACTAACATAATTGAAGCATTTGCTTCCTTAGAACAGGTAATCTGCCAGCTGGGAACTAATATCGACTTGACAAGACACAATAACACTTGTACACAATTTAATTAAAATTGTTTTCATTCGTTTAAATATTCTCAACTGTCATTAGTTATTTTACAATATTTACTACTTCCTATTATGTCGTATTTTATGTAAATTTATCTACGCAACTTAATAATTAATAAAAATACATATTTTATTCCTACTATTTGCTTCAACTAATTTAAAAAATGTAAGATATTTGAATGCAAAGCATAATATATTATTAACAGTTTATAATATGAACATTCTTATCATTTATGTAAACATATTATAAAATTTATATTTGGAAGGGGTAGCAAATGGCAGAAGAAAACAAATAACGAAAACAGTCAATAGAAATCAATTTCGTCAGTTTATTAAAATAAAAATTATTCAATCGAAATACATAGAAGCAATTTTACTGATTAACGAAACATATGGGCATTATTAACTTTGATTGTAATTGACGTCCCTGACGGTTGCTGACAGTTGTTATGACGGCCACTAAACAACGAATCGGGAGATTTCTAGTTTTTTTTGTTGTTTGGCAGGTACTTGGAGGGAATCGTCACTTTCCTCTCTTCTTGAGGGGGCGCCTTGTCAAGTCCCCGGGGCTCCACTGGAGGTCCGTTGCCGTGGTGGATGTAAAAGTTCCGGGTCCTGTCGGCATTGTAGGGTCTGTTCACACAGGTCAGCCCCACGGTTATGCCAGAATGCTCCGGCAAGGCTTGAAATTGGACGTTGTTGTTGTTAGTGTTGATATTGATGTTCTTGTCGGATTTATCCATGTTCAATTGAGAATTACTTCGACAAAACACAATTTAGAGAACCACAAAATAACAAATCAGAGTACTAAAACTTCTGGTGTTGACTGCTTCAGTTATGAAACAGTCTTGCTGAGAATTTTAGGGTTTCATCCTATTTTATACCTTTGTACCGTCCAAACCTTTAGAAAGCGGCGAACGAGTGTACTTAGTAGGGTCGGCTACTCAATTGTAGTTACTGTATTCAGACACTGAAAAGATTAGCCGATAGAAGTATGTTGTGGGCGTGCCCGTGCGCCCGAAGTAAGCTCATTGTTTCCTTTCATTTGTTCAAATTGATAACACAGTTTTACAAATAATATCGAAATTATTTCTTAAATATGTATAAGTTATATAAATTGGCTTAAAGCATATCAAATCGGAATACATCACATTTCTGGGGATTATCTGTTCAGTGGATTAAGTGCAGTTCACTGCAATACGTCTGAGAATGCATCAATGACTTTTGGTTTCTAAAGGTTTATTTTGATCAAAAAACAAATTTTCGAATACATATTTGGTATTGTATTTAGTATTTATCAACCTACCCAATATAAATTAAAGAATTTTGCTAACGATAATGTAAATAGAAGTTTTTAGTATTTTAGTTTTTTATTATTGTGACAGCTGTTTCGGCGTTCAAGGCCATTTTTAAACTGCGACGACCACGATCCACACTGTGACGACCTATTTATACGATTTTATTTACTCCCCCCCCCCACTCAAATTTGGACGGGTTTTTAAAAATATTTATTTATAATTTAAAAATAAAACAATAACTTTGTTTACATCACTTTTATTTGTTATTCGTAGCTTCTTCAGGGAAGTAATATACTGCAAATAGAAGTGATGTAAACAAAGTTTTATTTTTTTAAAATTATAATATCACATCACGAAGTTACCGATTCATATGAAAATATAATAATGATTTATTATCGGTAAAACCGATTAAGTTGAAAAATAATTAAAATTCTATATTCTGTGAGGTTTTTACATTTATAATGTGTTTCCCCGTATTTAAATGATATTGTTTTCTTAATTGATTTATTTAAATGTATTATATTGTTTTGATAATGTGAACATACTGAGAAGTGGTGAATAAATAATATTCATTACTTTATTAATTAATGTTATATTAGGATCATTCGTTCGTTTATTCATTTCTAATTGTTCAAAAATTAAAAAAAAAAACAAGTTGTCGGGGACGTCCGAGAAAGACGTTGTACTATCAAGTTTCAAAAAATATAAATTATAAAATCATTTTTCTGATGGCTGTCAAATATAATAAAAGAAAACTGTTGTGAACAAATTAATTCACAAATATATATTTTTAAATTTACCTGTAAAATAGCGAATCAATAAATTAAATTTATTAAAAGGATGGTCCTGGAGAATCGCTAGCCTCTGGTTATATCGTAATGTAAATAACTAAATAACCATAGAACAAAGATTTCGTCTATTCAAATAAGTAACTAGCCAGTCGGTATATTTAGATCTTATTATCGTATTTCTCTGAATTCATAGAAATATTATAAAGTGACTTTCAGTTCTTATTGATCCGTTGTATATATGTTTTATTTTACTTGATTTTGAATTAATTTAAGAATTTTAATAATATCATGGAACTATGTTTAAAAAATTAAATAGATTTATATTGAATTGTTTTTGAAAATTGACTGACACTTAGACAATATTGTTGCCTGACAAATTGTTTACTTGAACGACGCAAACATTATTTTTCTGTACAGATAACTACATAACATATTGTTTTAAAACAACTGCGTATCTAAATCACATAGTATGCTTAATTCCGAATCTAAAAAGGTAATCATTTCAACTTCTTTTTCTTAATTCTTCTTTCTACATTATTTTAAATAATATCAATTATTTGTTGATGTTTACAAAGTCTCATGCAGCGGTGAAGGGCCTAAAATATGAGATATAGTAGATTTTCAATAACTGAGTGAAGAAAATAATTTATAAAAACGAATTGAATATTAGGTTGTGTTACGTTTGTCTGCAATAATATTCCTGAAGCAATTTAAATGTTTCCCCCATTATGAATCTACATGAAATAAGAATTTTACCTAACTAAGGATTATTTTCAAACAACTATTATCTATAACATTCTCATTAGTATGGTAGGTAAAGAGATAACCTTTAATCTGTAATTATTCATAAAGTGGAAAGAAACGAGATTTTTCGTTATACGGATAGCTTTTTTTTATAATTTAACTTTTTCATCACAATTGTCAAGGATATTATTGAAAATATCTTCTATTATAATTTTTTGGTTAATGCGTGTGATTTCAGAACTTTTCTATATTTTCAGACTAAAATCGAAGAAAAGAATAATTCAGATTCTTCCACTTCCAAACCCTTGTCAGAAAAAGGTGAATTTTCTGGAAATAAACCATTTAAGGCGCACCCAATTGACTTATTTGCATCAAATACACAACCGCCGTGGTATACGTATGAAGAATGGAATAATATCTGCACTTGTGACTGTCATAAAGATACTCAAGAAAAAACAGAAGACAATGTTGAAGACGTCACTGCATATATCACCAAAATTGATAAAAAAATTAAGGATAGCATAAAAGGAGAATCATACTGCCAATCTGGTCAAGAACAATGCAAAATGCCGCAAGATTGCAAATGGCACAAATCATCATTTGCAATTGATTACTATCGGTATCGACAGGATTCCATTCCTAAACCACAACTCAGTGCTCCGCCTACCGAAACAGCTATCTCTGGGAATAAAAAAACAACGCAATTATTCCACCCACAAACACTGTGCTGTGTTCGTCGACTGCCACCGATTAAACGAAAAATACTGCCGACGGTTCCGTCAGAAGAGTCAAAAGAGGAATACCAATTGGAAGACGAAGAAGATTCAATGTTTATTCCACCAGAACAGAAACTGATGATTAATAACATTGCATACGAGATGCAATGGAAAAATGAAAAACCCCATAATAAAAATGACGTAGATTCAAATCGAAGGAGGGACCAGGAAAATTCAGAAAATCTGCTGAACATGAAGCTTTCTTTTTTAAATGAGTACCTCCAGTCTCAGTTCGAAGGAAACCAAAACTATTCACAGGAGCCAAGCAACCCTTCACCTAAAGCAATTTACGAAATGGTAATGGATCAAATTTTAAAACAATCTGTTGAATACAGGAGCATCAAAATATGTGAAAGAACACCGAGCGTTTCTCCTCCGTTATGCGTTTCAGGAGAAGTAACGCCTGATAGTGTTAGCAATGCTAGTGACGCCGAAGACAATGAATTTGATAAAGCTGATTCCTTCTCTGAGGATAACGTCAGTTACAGAATTCTAAATAAGAGAACGACCAGCACGTCATCCGAATCATCGTCATTAAATGAGAAAGCTAGTTATGAATCATCCGAATCAAGTGAGAAAGCTACTTCTTGGCTTACTTTACCTAAAAAGCACGACTATTTAAAAAATTGCAAATTGAAAATAATATACGAGAACCCATTCTTGCATGAAAATTTATTCGAATTAACTAAAAAAGACCAAAATATGAACCGAGTCGAAAATCCTTCCCCGCCTCCGCTAAAATCAAAACCAGTTGAAATCGACGAACATATAAAGGAAAAGGTAACCGTTGATGAAGACAAGACTATTGTAGTCACATCAAGTGACGGAGTAAAATTGGTCACACCCTATCGACCAAACATGATCCGAAACTCTGTAAATGTAGTGGAAAGAACGGAAATACAAGAATTGGAAAGACAGCGCAAAAACCTTGCCTCCAGGATAAGCAGGGCGAAAGGTAAGGCCAGGAACCGACAGCGATTATTGGCGATCCAATGCGAAAAATCAATAAATTCTCAACTTTTGGGGTTGATTGAAATAACAAAATCTGTCTTACAGCAATAAGACGTATGTTAAATGTTCTTACTTTGTACGGAGCTGGTGAACAGACTGGGGATACTATTAATGTATATATATATGTTTTGTATGTCATATTGGTTTAATAGGAGCGCATTTGTTTGAAGGTAAGAGCATTTTTCTAAACCATTTTCACTTTTAGGCAATTGAATCGGCGTTGTTAATGATGTTTTTTTTTTCGATTTTGTCATACCCCATTACTGTAGTAATAGAGAAAGTTAGGCGAAAGCTGGATTAGAAAGTAAAAACCGCGCTAGAAAGTTAGGTAATCACCCCCACCTAACATAAACACATAAAAGTTTTCATGGTTACTCTCCTACAATCATACAAAAGCAGAAATAATTGCATAATAATACGAATGTTAGCATTTGAATACGAGTACAAATTTATATCTTTAGAATAAGTAAACAGGCATTTTTTTTCATGAAATCCTTCTAATTATATTTTTACTGAATTTAACGAACCTTATATTAATACAAAATAGACACAACAAAGATGATTTGTAAGAATATAAAAATATTATATTGTATTTTCTTCAATAGATGCGTAATTATTTTGTGGTGGCATTATTAATGTAACTAATAATAAGTATTTTAAATAAATGAATTAAAAATTACTTTTTATTCACCACTTTATTAATATACGTACATCAACATGTTTCGAAAGCGATGCTTTCTTCATCAGGAATATATATTTTATATATTCGCTTTCGAGACATGTTGATATGTGTATATTAATAAAGTGATGAATACTAAGTAATTTTTAATTCATTTATTAATAATGACACCACAAAGTGAATACCAATCTTTAGAAGAAATTATAAATAAATGCTTTGTTTACACTACTGTTTTTAATATATAAATATCTACATGTTTCAGAAGCTGTAACAGTATACACAGTATACTGTTTATCCTGATGGGGGAAGCTTTGCTTCTGAAACATGTAGATATTTATGTATTAAAAACAGTGGTGTAAACAAAATACTTCTTATTAATTATGTTTTGAATTTATTAATAATTTGATATTATTTTTTTATACTACCATAGACTTGTCAAAAAGCTTTCATGTAAAATAGTAATTTTGTGATATAGTCGTGTTTTTAGGTGATCTTTAATTTACAATTTAACTTATACCAATATAAAGGAATGTAATTGTTAATTTGTTGTCTAAATAATTGATGCTATAACAAAAATAATTTATTGCAGAAGACAAACAGGAGCAGTGTGAAGCAATTCCTTCCACCAATGTGAAAAAATCACGTAGTAAGAAAAAAAAAAACAAAAAACCAAAATCAAACATGGCTAAAACGTATTTTTACATGTAATGTATTTAAATTAAATGAGTTTGGAATACATACTCCACATTCACAGATGTTCCACATCCAAAGAATGTTCTTAAAATTACCTGAGATAACGATTACTTTGTAATATTTTACAATTATTACTATGCGGTTTTTCTTTTCAAATCTTTTTAGGTTTTTTTTACCCGAAAAACATCTTGATTTTATCAAAGCATTTCATTGAAGAAATCACTTAAATATTTATAATAAGAATTAAAAAAAAATTGTAATTTTTTGTGAAATGACGAAACATATTTTAAAAAATAATCAAATGAATATATTTTATAAATGACTATTAACAAAATTTACCTTACTGTTTGTTCTAATTTAATATTATTTATATTTTTACCTTCTTGACATATATACCAAATAATGACAATAAACGAAAAAACTACCATGATTATTCTTGTATTTATTTTTTAACGTTAATAATTTATATTCGTGTCCATTTGCTAATCATGTGCTTTCTCTTCGCTGGTGAGAATTTAGAACCCTCGATATTCAGACCGAACACTCCAAGTCGTTCAGATATTCTTTCAAATTAAAACACCTTCAAGCAATGAGTCTTTGGAATGGGTCGCTATACAATCTGAAATTAAGACAAAAAAATTATTTAATCAAAAGTTAGAAAATGGTCGCTCTGTGAAGAATAAATACAACTTTTTTTTTAATCCGACCTTAAATCTGGGTTGGTTAGTGAAAAGTCCACCTTTTCGTTATCGTAAATATGTAGGTATATTTTTAAGGTGCATAATTCTTTGATTTTTTTCGGCAATAATTCCACACATGTAACATTACCTTAAACTACTGAAACAGTCTTTTAGTTATTTTTAACTAGTAACCAGTTATTTTTCCACAAACCTTGTGTTTCTTTTCCTTTCCTTTCTTTTTTTTCTTTAATACTATTACTATTTATAACTTACTAATTTTACACGATTAAATCGTATTTTCCTGCTATTATACAACAATGTTTTAAAATATGATCTAATTATTTAAGCGAATATCCCTCACCAAACACAAGAACCTTGTTTCTTTATGGTGAGGAACAGCTATATTATGTTTTTGTTACACTATATGAATTATGTTTTATTTATGTACTTACTCTACAAAAAAATCATATTAGATAAAAATAAATTTAAAAAATGTCGTATTTGGAGATGCTGTGTGGATGGTTTTTTTTAATGAAGGGAAGAACAGGAAGTTCTGTGAAGGAAAATGGTGTGAGAGGTGGGTAGGAATCTGATGTTCAAGTTGACATAAGTGTGTCCAGGAGTGACGAACGTATGAATCCATCCATCCCACTGCGGTGCCAGGCGACGGATCGATAGAATCTGGTTGGAGAAGTTAAGTGGTCTCCCTTAACCGGCCTGTCCCGATCCGGCCTACCACGCAGTTGACAGATGCATCCGCCGCCAAGACCTGGACGAACCTCACCTCATGAACCCGAGTACCCCTGCTAAGTCACCTACCGTAGCGAATCACTCGGGGTGACCGTTAGGTGTTGGTTAGGCATGATCATCTTCATGATCACATTACCGAGACCAAAATTCATATGTATTTACATTTGAAAAATAGGTGTATGTGATTCTCAGATTCAGAAATGTGTTTGGACATTCCGTGACCACCTACCTATCCATACTAACAGAGGTGTAAGAGGTAGTTTTATTAAAAGCATAAGATTTATTAAAAAGGTGATCGTAAATAAAAATAGGAACTAAAATGGTAATAAAAATTTATTGTTATTTTTGAAAATTCATAACACGATTTCTTTAAAACCAAAATGTTTTAAAATGTTTTATAATAACAATAGTATATTGTAAAAAATATAATCATACATGATTATTTATTAATTCTCAACAAAAATATTTTCGACTAAATTCGTAGGTAGTCCCTTTAAATTATTTTACACAATATTAACAGAAAAAGAACAAGACACAAAACTTTGAAAAACTAATCTACAATTTTAAAAAGACACATTATCGTTTTGTCGATTTTTAAAAGACACAAAATTAAATTCAAAAATCTTATAAAATGTTTCATTTAAAAAAAACGTTAAATCTATTATTGTGACAAAGAAACATGAAAACAAATTTTTCGTATTGTCAAAATTAAATATTTTGTCAATTTTTTTTAAACCTTCGGGTGAGTCGATTGGTTACTAAATGTCCTCATATTCGTCGCTGAATCCATCTTCGTTACCAGAATCATTAAAATCCTCTTCATTATTGATTACGATAACGTCAAACCTGCGTGGGCGGGGACCATTGGGTGCAACGGGAACATTGGCTGCTCGTGGACCATTTCCTGCGGGCTGAGCATGAGCCAGGACTACTTCGGGATTGAGGACTTCACCATCTCCATTGACGTAGATCCTAACCGGCGGCCTAAATACATTTTTCCTCGCGACTCCCAGCTTTGACATGACCCGGCTGACTCGACTAGCTCTGTTGCTTTTTTTGAGCGCCTTTCGCTTCTTCGCCGTTGGGTTCTGTACCATGTGAAAGGTGCGGATCTTTTTGGATGAATACTCTCCTCTGTATATATTTTCTCCGTCTAATTCAACGTACAGTGTCTCCTTGCTGTCGATCGTGACATTGTATACTTTACCGTCATTCCGATAAGTCTTTCTGTATATTATTTTGGGCTTCGCTGGAAGATTTTTTGCAGCGCATTGTCTCCTCGGCATTTTTCGCCGGGGAGTGTTCGACTTTTTTGCCTTTCTCGGCATCTTCGAACTGCGGAGCTCTAACTCAGAGACAGTTTCTGGATCTTATCTTTGCAGATTATTTTGGTCATCCAGATTTCCCGATCACCGCAGAACTTCCTCAGTTGCACCAGGATTGCGGACGACGAATAGAAACTTTAAATTAGCTTAGTAATATTTAATCGACTCACTTTACCATTTCAACGTGTTATGAATGCTGTGTAAAACCACAGACACATTAAGATAGATTCCAGTGTTGTTAGTATGTAGCCATTGTAAAATAAAATGCTACAACTTTTAATATAAATTTGAATATGGGGCAAATCTGATAATATAAACGCCGAGTAATAAATATTCTAATGTATATTGCTTTAAAGAAATAGTAACTAGCAACACGCTTACAATATATTTTTGCTTTTCAATGGTGTGTGCAGTTGAGGTATTTTTTTTGTTTTTTTTTTTATACATGTTAAAGTACATTTTGAAAGGATATATAAAAATTTAAGGCTAAACAAAAACATTCCACAAAGGCAATGCCCTTGCGTGGGTATTATAACCACTTTGATCACATTTCTACGGTATAAGTGAAAGCTTAAAAACTAAATATAAAAAGAAGGTATTCATTTTGTTTAAAGAATAAATGATACAAATTTTTTGTGAAAATAAGAAATATAATAATTTGACACTAGGCGATAATAAGAAAAAAATAACATACTCGTAACATATCACATTAAACAAAATTTACTGTTATTATGAATTAAACATAAGAATATGGTCCTAATGCTTTGAAAAAAAGTTTGATAAAAGTATATATGTAAAGTCAAACTTGGTTATGACGATTACGCCAATAACGAGTTCACGGCTATATTGAGCAAATACCCAAAGATATTTTGATTCTAGCTTAACGAGGATCCTTCTCTGATATACCGCAAAAATAATTTTATGAATACATATATAGACCATACAGTGCCCTTGATATGATTTTTCACCGGCGCTACACAAATTATCCAATAATTGGTCATGTAAATACGGACTAGGTTTTTAACATTGGTTTAAAAATAAATACCAAACGTAACAATATAAAATTGTTGTTATTTTTTATGCAACGTAAACTGGTTGGTTAAAATATTCATAAATCAAATTTTTTAATTTGCAATAATTAAAAAAAGAGTTCGATTTGGCGGACCCAGGTACACGTGTGTGAAGTAATTTACTATATAACATTATATCACTCATCAGGCAACGTCACAATTTAGAATGGTACATTAACCGCTCTAACCATACGAACGTACGTGATACGGCCGCTATATCATCGCCCAAACGCAACAAACCGTATCCCGTACGTTCAGGTTAAAAAATAACGATAAACGAAACCCACAAAACGTTCGTGATACGTCGTATACATCAAGTTCGTTCCTGTGCTTTTAGTATGCCGAGATAAGCCGAAGCTAACGGATATGTTCGGTTGTTTTCGTATTCTCCCATACAATTCACGCCGCTAATCAGTGATATTCAAGCACGTGGAAAAAAAACCCGATGTTTTTTACCTACTTTTTGAAAAATAACCCAAAGGCAGGGCGGTTAATTAGACTGGTATGGTTCCTTGTATACCATGCGACAAGAGCTGTGTGGCGCTCTATCTAATGGTTAGTTAGCAGTAATAAATACTTTTACTCTTTTGGTGAATACATAACTTTTTTTTCAAAGAAAGACAATAATTGTCCTATACTACTTAATTTTCTTCTGATTTTGAACGTCAGGTGTGCAAATTTCATCATGAACTACCAAAATTCTGCTTTAAGGTCTGGGAAAGGGGGATGGGAATGGGAGGCTTGGAACAAAACTGCATATTTGTGTAAAAAACAAACAAGCAGACACTCTTCTTTATATAATATTTGGACAATAGACGGTTACGACTTTTATTCTGCCGTGAAATGATTTTAATTGTTTACCAAAATCATTTACTAATTTAATTTTTTTCTTACCACTTCTCAGTCATAGAATGCAGAACACACATTAGAAGTGTCTCCCACGTCGATTTAAATGGAAGCCGGTATGCCTCTGACTTAGTACCCTTGGTTCTAGCCCCGAGAGAGCCAATGAGTATACAGGAAATACAGCGCTCTGTCTCTTTTATACTGTCAGCATTATATACTCCCATTCCGATTCATCGAAATTAAATAATAATGTTGAACATTTTTTGTATCAGAAATGGACATACTATTGGATTACGAAATGTGCCCAGTCGAATTTCTTGTCTACTTCTTTATTCCATGTTTTCAATTCTTGATTCAGATGTGTTTACTTCAATTGACATGAATAATTTGGCTTTCGTAAATGTGTCATGAAAACGAGAGAAGTAATCATATTCATAAGGCACACATACTAGTTCTTCATTACAATGCGAAAGTACTCCTATAACAAAACCCAATTACTGTCTGAAATTACAAAATCATTCTAAATGACTAATTACCTGAAAAGGAAGGTTACTCCATTATTTAGTTCGAATGTTTTTCATACATATCCGCTGGGTTTGCCTTGACTCATGACCGACTGATAAAAGATCTGTAGAGAATATGCTGTACCGGTGAAAGTGTTAATTTTATTTGATTTAAATCATATTAATATGATGCGTTGTGTCACTAACTTATTGTTTTGACACGACACTTTCAGATGTTCAGTCTTTAGAGCAACCGACTGAAAGTTATTTTCTTCTGATATTATCGATACATTTCTTTATACAATATTTTTCGCCTAACTAACAAAAACATTTACATTTGGGAGAATATATTCATTTCCACGATATTTATACCTCCTGAGACTCATTTCCTAATCTATCCGCTCTACAAGTCCACAGCATCTATTCAATCCGTTCCCATTGATGATCACGAATCATTACGCTTAAATCGGTTTCGAATTTTCATTGTCTTTTTTTTTTACATTTATAAAACAATCGTAAATGAATTTTGCTCCATAGAGTTTTCATTTCTACTGGATTCAGATTCATTGCTGTTGGCACCTTTATTTATTTTTAATTAGTACTATGTAAAGATTGTACATGAATATGACTTATAGTAATAAATACAATACATAATAGGTGTATTATATGAAGAGGGTATAAGTTTTATTCAAATAATATAAGGAATAAAGTCAACGTGTTCTGTAAGGTCAATAGTCGTCCTCAACAGGGTCTCCTATTCTGAGGCGGCCTTTATATGTTTGTGAGTTGGATATCACTCAGTTTATTCACCATATTTTGATAGTAGTTAAAGTTTTCTTTTTATTTATTTGAAATTTCGTAGTAACAAAATTTGTTTTATCTTTGTCCAGGGGATGTATTCATTTTAGGAATAAATTCCCTTCATTGAACAGGGTATTTTCACAAACTATTGACCGTTAAAAATGTGTAAAAGATTTATTGTTCATACTCGTATATCTGATTCCGATTATCGCCCTAAAACTGGGTAATTTTAATATTTTCATTTATTATTATTGATTTTAAAAACGATTTAAAACTAAAACACATTCCGAAACGGTTCGAACTCGCTAAAATAAGGTTACAACTAAACATGAGCAAATATCAAATTATCCGTTTTTACCGAATAGGAATCAAATAATTTTTTTTATTCCATTAGTAATATTTCGTTATTTTCTGTATTTGATAAGAAACTCAACCTTATCAAGCATACAGAAACCATATCCAATAAAGCTTTAAAAATGATGGGCTTCATTTTAAGATTATCAAGTGACATCCATACTATAAAAACATTGTACCTATATGTCACTAACGAGGAGTCATATCAAATACAATTCCACAGTTTGGTCTCCGAATTATGAAGTTCATTCCCACACTATTGAAAGAATTCAACGTAAATTTTAAGATAAGTAAATTTTAGAATGGGTATTCCTGGAGAATGCATAGATTACGATTTTTATTCATTAAATTTAGTAAAATTATCTGAACTTAGAATTATTTGCTATTTAACATGTTTGCTTAAGATTGTTAATTCAATGTTTTACACCCCTGAACTGTTATATTTGATTGCTTTTTATATTCCTGGTTGACAGTTACAAGACAGTAGATACCAATTTATAGTGACAATTCAACTTCAGTGTTGAAATATTATACTCCTATGCAAAGGATTCAACACCTGGGGAACAAATCATTCGATGTTGTTGATATATTTGGTACATCAATAGTACAGTATAAGCATAAATTAGTACGTTTTTTTTGATCGAGTAGAGCTAGGTTATTTGAAACTATTTAACTCAGGATAAAAGTGTAATATGTGTTGTTTATTTTAACATGATATATTAAAATATGTACCTTTTCAATATTATTTGTAAATGTCCATGTAAAATCCAATAATGGGCATAAATAAATAAATAAAACATCATTTTAATGATAATGCCACTGTCTGGTGAAACGGCTCTTACCGACGTTGGTCAGCGTGACGTTAATAACGCAATTATCACAAACAAAAACGAACATGTCGTTTTTGGAGCAAAATTAAAACAAAGAGCCTTTTAAATCACTATAGACATTTTTTTGTAAACATATAAAAACAAAAAAAAAAACATAAAAGCCATCGGTATCATAATTTTTTTCGACAATAAAAAAACGAGTGAAAATACCCTATCTCAATTCGTATGCATTCACAAACAAAGTAACGATGAAGTAGGCATAACGTTCTGCTAATATAAACAAGATTTTTTTATTGTCAATACTACTATGAAGTATTTGGAAAACGTAAGTACTCTAACAGAATCATTTTATTTCATCAGTGTGCTGAATCCTCAACAATACGATAAGCAAAGATTGTCGAATCTTACCTGAAACATTGAACAGTACCTACGGAGTACGGTGGTTAACTTTAGTGCATATTATTATTATGTAGGTAGTTTTAGCGAGTGAAATCTTTAATCTGTTAGTTCTATTTGACTCCATGTCGGTACCTACCCACATACAACTATAATTTTTTCTAAGAAAAATAAGTCGTTTATTGTTCTTGAAATATGATTATGCCTAGTCGATAACAAAAGGCCAACCTTATAGTATTGTTGTATTCTAGAAAGCAAAAGAGTACGATAACAGTGTGAAATATGAATACTCGGAGCAGATCGATGAGTTTGTATATTTGGGAAGTATGTTTACTAGAGATGGGAAGACTGACAGGGAATGAAAGAAAGAAGGGTGAATGCGAGAAACTCCATTAACGGAGGGCTGAACGCAGTTGGCGCTAACAAAAATGTATCTAAAGAAGTGAAGCTAGCAGTTCACAATGGCAGAGGAAGGATGAAAGTAAAATGTATGCTGTAGAAATGAGATCTCTAAGGCGAATGTATGGTAAAACTATGTATGATCGTGTGCAAAATATTGAGATTGGAAAAAAATGTAAGGCTGATCTAAGCGTAATGAGTAAGATTAAGACAGGGACTCTTAGATGGTTTGGACATGTAGAGCGAATAAACGAAGAAAGGAGAATATATGACGTGGATATGAATAGAAGAAGAAGTCGGGGACGCCCGAGGAAGTGATACAAATACTTGAGTCGGGCCATGTCAGAAGTCAGAATAACAGAAGAAAATGTATGAATATGAATGAAGCAAGAAGTCTCAATGCCAATATTGAGTTGTTTGGCTGTCCGTCCTCTCTGACTACCCCTGCGGAGAAACGGCGTGATGGTTAGTTAGTTCTAGAAAGCAACATAAAAAGAGGCGCGAGGAATGGAGGAAACCATTACATCAGGGCAACTGACGTGATGAAATTCATAATAAATCATTTATATTCGTAAATTATAAAATCATGTCGTTGTTTTTACATTACGATTTCCATAAGTGACTAGCTCAGGTATGGGGGCTCCATCGAAGCCATAGTAAAGTTAGCCTCTCAGAAGCTGGACGTACTGTACAGGGATCGCAGATACTTTAATAGTACATAACTGTTGATCCTGCACAAATCGCAAGTGCGCCCCACAAAGAATTTGGTAGCCACCTCTGGTCCGGAGCTCCATAATTTCGGAAAAAACTCTTGACTTTCAGCAGAAACGGGCAGTTACTTTGATAGATTCGCCTATCTTAACAAAGGATTGCAATCTTTGGAGCACAGACGTCAGGTGGGAATGCTTTCCTTGTTCTACGGGTATTTGAATGAAAGATGCTCTGAGGAACTAACGTCATTGATCCCTTCTGTACCGGTGCACAGTCGGGAAACACGCCAAACGTGAGCCCAACATTTGCACACTGTTGACATTTGTCACATGAGAACCGGTCACTTCTACGACTCGATCTTGTGTTCAACAGCTCGTCTGTGGAATGATCTGTCGGCCTCTATGTTTCCCCCCTCCCACAACATGGTTCTCTTCAAGACCCAGGTTCACTCCTTCTTATCCTATAAAAGACCCCCCACACAACATCCCCAAAGAGGAAATTATTTCCCTCAGGGCCTCCTGTGTGGAGTATTGTAAAAAAAAAATTGCAAATTCTACCAACCAACAATGTGTATATATATATTATAATAATTGCAGCCTTCTCAGGTGCGATAAACAGTTTTTTTTTTTTTTAATAATGCATAAGTATTTTAACATAATGTCATTTCGTACATCCGTTCGTTGACGATCTGCTGTCGTGCTCGGGAATAATGACAAATTACTGAAATTGCAGATTAACCTTATTTTAATTTACCTGTATACCTCACAAGAGTCCCAACTGCTTCCAATCGTCTGTAGCCAGTGACAATATGCCATCCCCAATTGGGGAATGTTTTGAGGCTGAAGGTAGTGGGGAGGGGAAGGAGAAGGGGAAGAGGAATGTGTGGAAATACCTGGCTATTTAGATCTGGTCACCAAATACGGCTAAAAGCCATTTAAAGCAACGCTTCAATTCCGAATAGTGGTCTTTCACCAGGGCGATACTGAGAGATCTTCCACTCTGGAACGTGCCCAAATATACTATATATTATTTTAACCGAATGAATTCTGAAACAACACAAATTAATTAAATAAAATTTATTTGCACACGCCGGGATTTGAACTTGCGACCTTCGGATTCGTATTCGAGAGCCTTACCCGTCGACCATGGAGACCGTCGTTTAAAAAACACACGTATGTATGGAATAGAGCGTTTGGCACTTGGTAGTTATGAAACGAAAAGGATAAAATGCTTTTAGCGTGTAAAAAGCTTAGATTATGATAAAAAACTTAATGGTTTCCAGTATCCAGCCATTCGTATAAACATGTGGAAAAAATCCACTGCTCTCCGATGGGATTTTGGTGTACCCAATCCTTTCATATTTTTGTTGTTTATATGTTTTTTTTATTTTACCACTACTTGTCAAAAAGAGTTGATAATTTTTTTTTACTTAATTTCTTTTATTAAAAAATTCAATTATTATCGAAAATAAAACGTTATTTTTTATCATGCATAAAAACAGTTTTTAAAAATACGTAGTTTTGAAAAATATTTATTTTAAAAATCATCAATACTCATAATCTAGTTGAATTACAAATAACTTCAAATTTGAATAATAGTTAATATTATAAGTCTTGTTTAATGGTTTTAGATTACTAAGAAATTTCGAATAAAAATATACGTATATTGAACTTGTTCTTCTATTCTAAGCTGTGTCACATTTTATTGATTTTTCATTTATTATTTAATTTAATTTGACGCGAAACACAAACAAACAAAAAATAATTAAAAACATAAAACGGTGGTAAATATATCATCGAATGAATTAAAAGTTGCTCTGTAATCACAACTTTATTAATATATACATATCAACATGTTTCGAAAGCCAAACTTTCCTCATCGGGAATATACAGAATACTAAAAAATAATTATGTCAAGTATGGACAAATGATAAACATAGAACACTATAATGTTAGAATAGACAAATTATGAACATTAACAAAAATTGATTAAAGTATGTAACAATTAATAAAAAGGGTAAATATAAAATTATTTTAAAACATTGCATAACAATTTCATATTAGAAATTTAAAAATTTTTTTTTTTTATTATATTATATCCCTGATGAGGAAAGCTTCGCTTTCGAAACATGTTAATATGTATATGTTAATAAAATGGTGATTACAAAGTAATTTTTAATTCATTGGTTAATAATGATGCCACAGTGACTACCAATCTATTGGGAAATTATAAATTTGTCACATCGTAAAAGAGTCATTAGTGAGTTCGTTAAACAGGGAGTCCGGGGGTAAAGTCCAGCAATTTCAGGTTGGGATTCTACACTTTTTTCGAAATTCCATAAGTTTTTTCCGATACAAAAATATTTTCCCATTTAACTAGTTTGTATTTTCCATCCAAGCAATTTAATTATACCATTATACCTGAAATTTACCAAAACGTTGGAATTTCGAAAAAAGGTTTGGTTTACGAAGTTACTCCACTTTACCCCCGAACACCTTGCATACGTTTTAGTCAATAGTTAAAAGTCATTATTTATAAATTATTATCAGTTTAGATTCGTAATTTTACGAATTTGAAGTTATCAAAAATACAGCACCATAAAAGATAGCTGTGATTATGATCAGTCATCGATTGGTCAGATTTGATATTTTTTTCTACCTCTTACTAGCACTGGCACCTTCTTCAATCGGTTCCGTGAAACAATATGGTCGTTTCTCATTCCTCTTCAATCGCAAGAAACTCATCAATTCATCTTGTTCTACAATTTTCTGTACATGAGCGTCATGGATTTTTATTTTCTTTAAAATGATATCAGATATCTTTTCTTTTGGTTTCTCCTCTTTCTCTATCTTCGGCTTGTCAACTGTTCTCCTTCGTTCGAAACTCCTTACAGCGTGTACCCTTGTGGAGCATGATGGCAAGGCAATGGGAATCGGTTCAGCTATCGGTGGAGTGATTGGCTGTTGGTAGTATATCATCGCATTCACCGATATATGCCAATCGCAGCCGTAACTTAGTTTACAGCGTTCCTCGCCAGAATGGCAATACGTCGGTTTTCTGCGAAATCGTGTTACTCCCATAACGGTTTCTCGGGGTTTGGTGATGAGTAAGTCCAAGTCATTTGGGCAGTAATCTTCTAAGAATTGGACGAACTCGTGGAAGTCGTTGTAGGTGGTGAATTTGCAGAGTCCGAGGTCGTAGGGAGGCTGTGTGAGCATTACAGCGCAATCATTTTGACACGTCTTCATTGAAGAAAGGTCTTCCTCTGCCTCGAGGCTGGTTGCATTGGGTCCATGGAATCTGCACTCGTGTTCATACCACTTCCAGTAATCTATCTGTGGAATAAAATAACAATATAGTTTACAGAATATGCCTTCTACAAGTAAGCCGGGTTCAAGTTCTTATTTTTCTCCATTCTAATACTAAAAGCTTCAGTAGGTATATCCATCAGAAGAAATTTCTGGTTGAGTCAAATAAAAAAATATTTATGAATTGTAAATTGTTATGTAAAATTTATTGTAACATAAGTTATCGTAGATGTGAATAAAAAAATGAATAAGTTATCGTAATTGTCAATAAAAAAAATTACAGTATAAATATTGACACCAGAATCACGATCAACCATACGCACTTTCATTTTTTCATTTTACGCAAAGTAAGCTGTAATAACGGCATTGCTGCAGATAAATTAGCCAGCACTCAAAAATACACGCTTTTCAGGTTGCTATTTCAAAAAATCACTGACTTTACTGGTTTCCCATCAAAACACGACGCAAAAAACAAACACTTTTTTACAACATCCTAAACACTGTTAATTCATCTATTTTTATGAAGAGCGTTTTTTTTTTATTTTTATCTGAACATGGGTTCTCTCTTCCCTCAAGTGATGAGAGAACCATTGTAATTCCCATCCACCCACCTAAATAATAATTTCATTCATTTTCAGCACAAGTATCACGTCTCTCGAACAAACAGACCTCTAAAGTACGGAATTCTCCCTCAAAGCACATATTCAAGGCTGAAGTGAGTTTTTTTTTTTCCATCAGCATAAAAATGGTTAATTCCCAGCTCATCCATTCTACTGCCTTCCCCTTTCCCATCCCTCCCCTATCCCTTTCATACCCGAGATAGTGATGTTTAAAATACTTATGTATTATCGAACAAACACATTTGATTAATTGTTTACATATTACGTGTGAAAAGTTACATTATGTGGACGATACTGCGATATTGTTAAACCGTGTTTATTTTACCAATAAGGGTTGGTTGTTAAAAATTACCACTAGGTAATAAATCCGCCAATAAAATACAAATAAAAATAAAAATATGGATTTGTATATATATTCCGTATAAAAAAATTATGATTTTTGTTTTTGTGAAGAGTAAATAAATTGAAAAAAAAAAACCACCAACAATGTTTTGTGTAATTTTTTAAAAATTAGATATCGGGGTAATTAGGAAAGTGTATAAGGTTTCAAAAGACAATAATCCTGAAAATGTACTCTTTTAAATGATATATTATACGTCCTAGAATTTTATGTAAAACGATCAAAATTGCTTTAACTAGTTTTCGAACTGAACCGACTTCAGATAGTTTGTAATATATTTCATGGAATTTAATTTGAGGATTTTCGGTTTTTGATCGTACCCATTTTTACCTAAAAAACCCAATAGAAATTTCAGAAAAATCATTTGTGGTATTGTTTGAGTTATCAACTTGCAAAGTCGTGTTTAGGGTCATTTTTGAGTGCTGGAGCATAATCGTGATAGTATTTGTGATAAATTATAACTTACTTCTGTAGTTCTGAGGACTTTACGTTTCGGAATTAACTCAGGTCGCTTCATGTTTCGAATGTCGTTGTAGATGTTACGGTGATTCATTGGTTGACTCTGTCAAAAACGAATTGACTTAACCTATCGATATATCGTCACTCTTCAAAGCACCAAATTAAAACGATAATATTTCTAAAACGCAACACAATTTCTGCGAGTCATTAATTTAATTTAACGTCATTATTAATTTTGTTTGAATGTATAATATAAGTCAACCATGTTAATATGCACCAGAATAAAGAAATATGACAGATTGATAAAATAATTAAAATGATTTCAGAATGCAAACTACTCTTTTTCTATGGTTTCACACTATGGCCACTTTGACGAAACGAAAAACAATTTTGCTAAAATATACCAAAAAATATTCTATTTAACGATAAACATAATTTGATGATTAGTATAGCACCGTTTTTGTGAAAAATCACCCCAAGTGCGCTGTACAAATATTGCTTATATTCTCCATCTAATTATGTACAAATGGATAAAGAACAAGCAATTTTACCTGGCAGGTCGCTTCAGATAAACACAGTTTTATTAGAAAATTTGCAAAATTTAAGCTTAGAGATGATATGATTTTTACAGTCGCTATTTTATCCCCCTTTTCTATTGATGTTACATTTATTAGAAGATTGGTGGCGAAAGAAGAGATGTTATTTATTTGGAATGTTTATAATTTTTAGGAATCGAGATTATTTATAAAATGACTTTAAAAAGCGTAAGAAGTTTTAAGCAGATATTAACTTCTTTTTTTTACATTTGCGCACCGGTTATTCTATAACTGAATTTAGGTGAGCACTAACCGGCTAGCCTAGCTAAGCAATTTACGTGTGAATTTCTTCAATTTATGGATATGATTTTCTGAAAATAATGTTGAATGAGAAATGTTTTCCTTCGCCTCCGAAACTTGTTGATATTTATGTAGGTATTAAATAGTCTTTTTTTTACAAAAAAAATCTTATTCACTTTATTAAAAATAACACCACAAAGTAATTTTACATTTATGGAAGAAGTTATTCTATTTAATTGGACAAACAGAATCATAAAAAGCCATCAAATATTAGGTTATCAATTTAACTATGAATATTATTCTGAGTAATTCATTATAAATGGTGTCATTAATTTTTTTTTATGAGCTAACACTTAAACACTGGATGATTTTTAAGTTGTTATGAGAGCTTTATCCTGAACTAGAACATTATATATTTTTAATATGTTTACATTTTGCGTATATACGTTAGTAATAAGTCTCTGATTGTTAGCCATATTTATAAGTCATATAACAATATTGTTCATTAAGAGCCACTTGGCCATAAATATGCATTTCAATAAATATGTATTAGTATTCAGTCACCAGTTATAACTCTTATTGTATATCGTTAGCTATTATAGACTAACATCTATGACCAGTCATAGATGTTGGTAACCTTTTTTAATATGTGAGAGCCGCATAAGAGCTGATCCCAACCGTCTAGAGCCGGTAAGACTTTGTCATCCCTAATCATGGTATGTTGTGAGGGTGAAGACAGTGGGGTGTGGGAAGGGGAACGGATATAGGGATATAGTCACTAGTTATAAGTCTCAGTAGTGAGTTAATAGTTATAAGTATTATCTGTAAGGCACTAGTTATAAATCTTAGTTGTAAGCCATTAGTAATAAATCTTAGCTGTAAGTCACTAGGTATAAATCTTAGTTGTAAACCATTAGTAATAAATCTTAGCTGTAAGTCAGTAGATATAAATCTTAGTTATAAGCCACTAGTAATTAATCTTAGCTGTAAATTATTTTTCATAAGTCTAAGTGATAAGTTATAGGTTAGACTAATTCAATTTTTTTAACAATTTCAAGACATTATTACATAATATTCATAATTTGCTACCGGTTTAGATATATCTGTATCATTCACAAGCGTTCTTAAAACTTACTAATATTAGGTAAAAAACTTACGTTGTAAATTCAATACCTTCATAAACAAATTAGATTAATTCAGTTGTAAAGCACCCTTGATGTTAATTTAACCATTTATTATTATTATTTAAAAAGTCAATGAATCCAACCAGAAAATCCGTATACCTATTATTTAGGTATAATACAGTTAGATTACACGATAGAGATAGTTAATTTCGCTGTCAAATCTATTATGTCATCCAAACGACAACCAAAAATTCACAACTTCACAACTCTATTAAAAAAAAAAAATCCCGAGCAAGATCGGGTACACATCAGCTAGTATGTAAACAATGTTTTTTTCTCTTTAAAAAACATTGTATTTATCGTATGGCGTAATAATATTATCATTATTTCGAAATAATAAATATTCCCTCTCCGACGCCTCTCTCCCCTTAAAGCAAAGAAAAAAAAAATGACGTTGATAGTTGATCAGCCAACTGTAGGATTACAAAACCATTAGCAGAATATTCCTAACTTATTTTATTATTGTTACATTAGGCAGTGCGTATTGTACCGTTGGTATTATTGTCCAATGTTAGTTCATTATAAAATGTATTCACCTATTTGCAGTCATACTCCGACCTGCACCTCGCATTCACGAATCGTCACTCTTGGGACCAGTCGGTTGGACTAACCATATTTCCTGCGCGATTTATCCGTTCAACATCCACTGTATTACATGGTTTCAGGTGCGTAAAAATAAATTAATTTCAGTCTATAATATTTGATCAAGGTAGATTTTTATTAAATAACCTTTTGACGAAAGAGTATCGTTATTAGAAATGTGGTTTAATAGACCGCATGGATCACAACGAAAATTGAAACTGAAATCTTTTTCATATCTTGGTCAATCATTTTTGTGGAGTAACCCCAACATGTGAGCAGATTTAAAAAATATTTAATTTTTTTGGTATTTTTCTTTATTTTTATTTCTTTATTGTTGCGTTACAAGTATTTTACAAAATATTTTATTAAATGGTATTCTTGGTCGTGTATTCCTTATCAGAAAAGAGGAGCTCTTGTATCTGATAAGGGGGCCGCGATTCTTAATTTGAAAGGTACTTAATATTTAAATTGTTTTTTATAAAATATTTACTCACGTAATTAAGTTTTTTTAAAGAAGACTTTAATTTAATTTATACGTTCTGATTGGGTAATAATACAGCACATTTCCACGAAGAGGTTATCGTATTTTTTATGGATTCATAAATATAATGGTTTGCATTTGAGTTGTTTTAAAATTAGGTGTTATGAGTTGATTTCCACTTCCCATACGTTTGTAATATTCCTCATACGTTTGTAATATTCCTAATTTTCTTTGAGATTTTTTTCTTTACACATTTTTATAATAGACTAACTAACTAACCATCACGCCGTTTCCCCGCAGGGGTAGGCAGAGAGTCCCGGCTTCTTCTTCCATTCACATTCGCGTCATACATTCTCCTTACACTCCTCTCTTCGTTCATTCGCTCTACATACCCAAACCATCTAATCGTCCCTTTCTTAATCTTGCTCACTACGCTTACATCAGCCTTGAATTCTTTACGAATCTCAACATTTTTCACACGATCATGCATGGTTTTACCACACATTCGTCTCAGGGATCTCATTTCTACAGCATTCAGTCTACTTTTATAATAGAAACTTGCGTAAATATATAAATATCTTCAACATCTTTTACTGGAAATAGTGTGATAGGGGATTTCTTTGTTAAGGTGGATTTTTTAAAAGTATTATTTTTATGATTATTTGTGAAACTTTTACTGAATTAAAATTATTTATTGCAAGATTTTCCACACCAATAATGCCGTAGATAAGCCAAGAGTGAACAGGGCATAGAGCACATGTTTTTTTTGATTTCCTAGTATATTTTATTCATGAACTACACCTCGAAATATTCCATTAAATTAATGCAAACCTTAAGCATATTATGATCTCCTAATTTATGTGCATATTTTAACAATTTGCAGGAAAGATTAGTTCCAAAGATGACATGAAGAAATTATTTAAAAACCTTGGTAGAGGAATGATGCTTTAAAATGAAGATTCCAGAAGCCTTTTAATACACGATGTTCAGTTTCTACTGCGATGTCCATCTGCATAAAGAAGTCCAGCAAGAGTCAGGATATGCCATATTCGTCACCGAGGTCTATCACTCCTGTCTAGTGGAGCACGAAATCTGACGATAAATAGCACAGATGTTGCCAAGTAAGTGTTTAATATATTTTCACTCATTTGTCATTCGTGCGTCTGTTTCTATCTGTTGTAGGATTACCCACATAATATTATATAGAGGTCGTTTAAACGCGTTTTTTTTAAACTTGTGACAATAATCCTGTAGGTACCTACATAAAACGTTTATTTTATTTTAATACTATTAAAAGCTCTTTTCACAAAACATGCATTAAATTTAAATTATTATAAATATAAGTTAGAATTAGTTTTTAATATAAATTAACCATTTCTTTACAATATGTAATGATTTATATAATTCATCTATTTGTGTGTCTTCTTCAATTGTAACTTTAATCTATTATGATTTTTTTAAAATAAAATATTATAATACAGTTGGATTCTACCTACAATTATACAATCTGATCCGAAAATACAAATGAACTCTTTCTGCAAAAACATGACTTCTTAAATATGAATTTTCAGAAAAAAAATCAAAACGAAAATCTGGAATCCGTCTACACAAGGAAAATCACTAGGAGCTAGGAAAAACCATGGCCATTACAAATATCCAGATCCTACCCTGAAGTCCGTCTACATAGAAGTTCATCAAGATTCAGGAAAGGCCATATCCGTTACAGATGTCCAGATCCTACCCTGAAGTCCATCTACGTAGAAGTTCATCAAGCTCCAGTAATGGCCATGTTCGTCCCAGATGTCCAGATCCTACCCTGAAGTCCATCTACACAGAAATCCACCAGAGACAGAAAAGGTAACGTCCATCACTGATGTCTAGATCCTTCTTTGAAGTCCGTAGAGATGTTCTTCTAAAACCCAGCAAAGGCAGTCCTGTCTCAGAAGTCCTGGAGAGCATAAAGCCCAACGCGGAATTGCGCCAGATGTAGCCAAGAAGGTACATTCTTCAAAATTCCCCAATATTATAATTTTTTTTAAAGTTGTGTAATTTCCATCTTGAAATTCCATAACCCATCCATCAAAGCGGTCTGAAACTATAAACTTTATGTCGATCAAAATAATAATGTCTGCAATCAAAAATTTTAATGTCTGCGCATTCACACCAGTAACGTTGTTTAATATTTTCACTTAACTCTGCTGGCAGTGTTCAATGATAATCGTATTACTGCGATCTCGAAACCTCTTAACCCAACCATAGACGTTTTCAAAAACTAGAAGCTATTCATCGATGAAACAAGTAATTTATACGTTGTATGCATTCGCGACGGTAACGCAGTTATATTTTTTAAATATCCCTGTTAGCATTGATCGAATTAAAAAAAATATCATATTGAAATTCCATAACCCTTCTATCAAAGTATTCTTGCTCTAAAAACACTTTATTAAAGAGCTGAATAATTTTGATGTTTTAATAATCCAAATCATTTTCCTCCCCCTTAGCATATTCAATAAAAATAAAACGATGACTTAATTTTACGCCGCTTTAATACACCAAATGCCGATCAGATTTCGCAACCACCGGGGCCTCATTAGGCGAGTATAAAACTAAAAAAAATATGGTTCATGTAGAATGTTACTTTTTCCATTAATTCTATAAAGGAAAATAATTTCCCTCAGGCCTTGTGTCACCTTTGGGGATCTGTGCGGAGAGTCTTAAGTTCAAATGAGACCTTTTGTCGATAATATTTATTTTCATCCTCGGTAGTAAAATATTATTCATTAAATCTTTTGGTACTAATAACAGTTAATTTAATTAAAGTATTTAATTTAAGCAAGTTGATAAAGTAGTTCACGTGAAATTTACTTTTACCCTAGCTTGCTGCTTTAAAAGATAATTGTGTCAGTGTCATCTTGAAATTCCATAACCCACCCATCAACTTTTTCTAAAGCCAGAATATCTTCGTTGATCTAATAAATAACTTTAAAATCTGCAATCACTTCGGTACCGTAGTTGAATATTTATTTATTTATCCCAGCTTGCTGCTTTCAAAGATAATAGTGTCAGTGTCATCTTGAAATTCCATAACCCACCCATCAAAGCTTTCTTACGCTATAATTTTTCAAAGATAACGGTGTCAGTGTCATCTTGAAATTCCATAACCCATCCATCAACTTTTTCTAAAGCCAGAATCTCTTCGTTGATCTAATAAATAACTTTAAAATCTGCAATCACTTCGGTACCGTAGTTGAATATTTATTTATTTATCCCAGCTTGCTGCTTTCAAAGATAATAGTGTCAGTGTCATCTTGAAATTCCATAACCCACCCATCAACGCTTTCTTACGCTATAATTTTTCAAAGATAACGGTGTCAGTGTCATCTAGAAATTCCATAACCCATCCATCAACTTTTTATAAAGCCAGAATCTCTTCGTTGATCTAATAAATAACTTTAAAATCTGCAATCACTTCGGTACCGTAGTTGAATATTTATTTATTTATCCCAGCTTGCTGATTTCAAAGATAATAGTGTCGGTGTCATCTTGAAATTCCATAACCCACCCATCAACGCTTTCTTACGCTAGAATTTTTCCAAGATAACGGTTTCAGTGTCATCTTGAAATTCCATAACCCATCCATCAACTTTTTCTAAAGCCAGAATCTCTTCGTTGATCTAATAAATAACTTTAAAATCTGCAATCACTTCGGTAACGTAGTAGAATATTTATTTATTTATCCCAGCTTACTGCTTTCAGAGATAGTGGTGTCAGTGTCATCTTGAAATTCCATAACCCATCCATCAACGTTTTCTAAATATGGTATATCTTCATCGGTAAAATCAGTAATTTCTGTTTTCTGTGCTTACACGTCGGTAAGGTATTTGAATATTTATAATTTTCGAGGAAAGCAAAAAAAGTTCTTTGTTTAAAACCACTTGTTGATTTCATACATATTTCGACCGGTTTCAGTTAATCTTAACCGTATATTATGAATCAATATACCAAAAAATGTATTGCCTCCTGAAAAATGTTAAGGAGATGAGTCTCATCTTGTATTTTGTCTATAGTCCGGGAAAATTTTTGAAGTTCGTATTTTATAACTGTTAATTCATGGTGAATTTCCAATTTACTGATATAATTGAAGATATATCAAACCTTAACATTTTTCTATTCTGGGAGAACCGGTTTCTGTCTGTTACGGCCATCTTCTAACTGATGGATTAGTTGTCAACATTTGTTTCTTACTTAAAAATAAATTGTTTCATAGTGATTCACTTAAGCGGCATGCAATTTTGAAGTTTCACTTTTCTCACTTGACGGTGGATGCTTGGACCATCTTGGGATTGTAGTATTATGGATCAAACCAATTTCATCTTGCCCCGATCTTCAAACGTATGTTTATTAACTGAAACGGTTTTTCTGCATATTTTATTCAAGATATGGTTGGAGATCTTGTTATTCACCTTCCTCGTAGTCATGACCTCCAGCATGATCCCCGGAGATCCAAGACATACGGAACGCCTTTTAAAACCTGTGTTATTAGGTTAGTTTCATCTTATAGGTTTCAAGGAAATAGTTCAGGGGTCGCTATTGTATAAAATTGCCAGCAGTCAATGTAGAAAAATTGCATTTATGAATGTATTCCAAAGCTCAAACTATTAGTATTTTTTTAATGGCAATTTTGTGATTTACCACAATAATTTTATTTTTCTCTTTTAAAATGTGATGGTTTTAAACCACATCCATCACGTTCCACAAAATTAGAAGGACATAATTTTTTTCATCATATACTGTTTGGCTAGAGCCTCGGTTTTGCCTCGCACTTTTGCTAATTCCTTCTGTCTTCTGAAGAAAATTATGGTTTTTATCACCATATTTGGATGGTATATTTGTATCGTTACCCGGTTTATACAATTATTCTTTGATTATTACTTCCATTGTTCTTCTATAATTTGAAGAAAACAGCCAGAATTACCTCAACACGTTTCTCGCGCTGTGGAATATAAAAACAGCACTTGCACTTGGTTATTATTTTCTAAACAATGAGTTTACTGACTAACATACTCGCGAATTGGATTATCTATTAAAATTTGACTTGGAATATATATTTTTTAAAAATTTTAACGTAGCAGAATAGTGAAACTTACAACTGTACTGCGACTTTGACTTGGATATTATTTTTGTTCAGAGTTTTTAAACAATGAGTTTACTGACGTTAATATAACAGCCAATTGGATTATCTATTGAAACTTTAGGAGGAATATTTTCAAAAGTTTATGTTGGCAGAAAAATGAATATTAAAACAAAACTGCTATTTGACATAGGATTTCACTTCTTATGGAGGATTATTGTGTTTTTTTTGTACTTGAAATGTTCGATCTCGCTATACTGAGCATTTATGGATGGATTTTCATTAGGTCAGCGTAGATTTTTTCCGAGTGTCCAACAGATAACTCCAGAGGATTATTTGTATTCTTATTTAGGGTGGAAACCCCGATCCAGTTCGGCGCATTCAACGCTTGTCGAATGGCTTTGTTTTGCAGGGTTTGTAATTTATTAATGTGAGTGCGAGCTACGCGTCCCCAAATGGGTGCAGCGTAGGTAAAGCCCGGTCTTATGGTCGTCTTGTAGATGAGTAGTTTATTGTCTGATGATAATCGACTATTTCTACCTAGTATGGGGTAGAGTGCGGCTCTTGACTGGTTTAGTGATTTTAATTTTTCTTTGACGTGTTTTGCCCACGACAATTTAGAGTTTAAGGTTCTTCCGATGTATTTAATTTTTCCCATGGTATGATGTTCGGGGGCTGTTTAGACTTTCTTCGTGTAAAGACGTGTCGCAGCACTTTTAGAGGGATTTTTTGAGATTCTCAACTTTTTGCAATTATTTTCAATTAATGTGCCTTAGAGCTGTACGCGTCGTTTAGTAGTGATCACGACAGTCGAACTCGAGATGATATCTGTATCATCGGCGAAATATATATATATTTTACGTTTTGGTCCGTTGGTTCGGGAATATCGCCAGAATTAACGTTAAACAGAGTAGGAGATAGTGATCCACCTTGGGACAGCCGCTATTTGCTATTTTATATTTGGGTGTGAGAAATGCACCTATCAATCGCCTATGCAGATTAATCATATTCTGACAAATACGTCTTTTACAATCTTCTGAAAAAGTCCGTGGCATCTTTCATAGTTACTGGTTCAACCGGAGGCCCACTGTTCTTCTTACGGCATTTGATGTCCTTCAATCCATTTATTAATTTTTTTGCTGGAAAGAAACATTTTAATTTTAGGCATTGGAATTTAAACGTCTAAGGTTTAAATATGATTTTTTTAAAACTAAACATTTCATTTTCACGGACAATCCGTTGAGTGCATCCACTGTCTTATATAGACCATCCGACGTTTTATATCGTTCGTTCAATCAGCTAATTTCGTCACAATTTTTTTCATCACAAACTCCGTTTACGATTTTTATGTGCTCTTGCAATAGTTATTTGTTCGTTCAACATTCAGCCTTGCTGGTTTTTGCAGCAACCGTGAATAATAATAACAGGATCATTTGTGAAAATTCGTAGCTCTTCTATATCTTCCCAGATTGAGGTTTTCATGGGATTTTTACGCGGTTAATTCACTATTATTTACCTTTTATGTTCTCTGAGGATTCCCATCTTTCAGCGAATAGAAGGGAGAGGGACCCATGGTAATGGAGTTCAGAGAACTTCTCCACTTTGACATATTTAGCAACGCGTTGGATTTTTGTGTAGTCATGAATATCATACGACTATTTTTTTTTACGATTTCCGGAAGGAGGATATATATGTCTGACTCTCCTGTAGAATTACATTGTTGTTGTTTTGATCATTGGCATAAATAGCGTTTTCCCATAATTTTCTTCCAGCGAAAGCAATTATTTCCTGATAAAACTAATATAAGAATATTCATTCCACGAATCATCACCACACTATAATAATGATCATTCGTTATTTCTACTTTAAAACCGATAATTCGTGGTGGAATTTCATTTGAATGTGAATTTCCACTTATTTACATACATCTCTATTTATCTATATCTATTTTTCTAATATTAAAGATATTTATAATAGTCATTGATACCTACTTGATAATTGTTTAAACATTTGTAATATATTTTGACAGAATGCAACATGAAAATGAAATAATATTCCACTTTCGCAAGAAGCAATCGCATTATGGTTAGATGTAATTATAAATTTACATAAAATATTTTGTGTGAATACCACTTTATTTGAATATAAAAACCAACCAGTTTCGGTTCAGCCTAAATCTTCATCAGGGTTGTATAAATGCATCCTAAATTAAAAAAACAGAATGAGTATAAGTTAAAACAGATAAAAGAGAGAGAGAAAGAGAAAAAATCAAAATTTATACGGTAAATTGGTCTATGGTATATTAATTTCTAGAGCTTCTAAATTATTTAGTCGTAGATCTATCCTGTTTAAATAAGACACTTTTTAACATTTTGTTTGGAAGTTTTATTCACTATGTACCTTTGCTACTTTTTGTTTCACCACAACTGTGTCATTCGCTAGCATTCTTAAAACTAACTTAAATTAAACAACTACAGAAACAAATTAGTCACCATTAGGTGAGGGTAGTGGGAGTGGTGATTTGGAGGGGATGGGAGGTGGGAGGAGTCAAAGCTACTAGGAAACATGGTTAACAAAGTTGATTTACAGGGAGCTATTATTTTGTTTACTAAATTAATTTTAGATTTAATTTTCTTGTTAATTTCTAAAGTTTCTAAGGCGCACAATTTAAAATATGTATTAATATTTGAATGTTTAAACTTGTTTTTTTTTTCTTTATTGAAGCTATGGCCTGTCTCCAATAAAGTGAATGCCGAAAAAATACAAAAAATTGTGAAACACTTTTTAACTCTATTCCACTTTTATTTTTGACCGTGACCGGTTTCAGTCTGTGACGGCAATCTTCAGACTTGTACAATTAACTCGTATTCTATGGTTTAATACAATTTTGGGTATCAGGGGTAACAAACCATGATTTACTTTATTATTATATTTTTCAGTATTCTGCCGTGGTAAGTAAAAACACAGTATCTTCCCTGAGACTTACCACGGCAGTATTGTTATAGCATGATTTTACATAATTTGACTTATATTTTACTTTTGAATTTATTCATAATATTACTTTATATATCAATCTGGCTTCAAAAATCTATCCTACTTCTATGGAGCATATCTGTACCAGAAGATTTCTGAAAGAACTGATCTTTAACAATAAATATAACGTGAATTCCGAATAACCTACATTACTTCGGCGCCTCATAATAATAATAATTGGATAATTTGTATAGCGCCGTTTTTATGAAAAATCACTTCATGTATTCAATCCCATCTTTAACAACATTCTTTGCACTTTTTTAAAGTATAATACTGGACAATCGTTACATCTAAGCTTGTACATACCAGGATAGTTTTATCTGTTTTCTTTATCCTTTAATTGATCAAAAGTTTACCCAATTTGTTACATGCACAGAAAGCGGATTTAATTTTGGACGGCAATTTGAAACACGATGTACGATTCTAATTAATCATACATGGGCTTGGTAAAGTGGTTATAACACAAAAGCAATATTTACTCTATAACTAGTCCTACGTACATGCATGCAACTTAAACTATACTGTGGAATAGTTTCATGTCCGGTTAGGCCGACCTAGAATTTCTAGAATTCTGTAACAGATTCCTTTATCAAGGGGTGTTTGTGTCTTTGTGTAGAGTGGAAACCCTTATTCATTTAGACGTATTCGACACCAGTCGAGTGGCTTTCTTTGTAGGTGTTTTAGTTTATTTATATGTGAGTTAGCTGCATATCCCCAAATGGGTGCATTTATTTCATCTTGTCCTATGATATTCAGCTATTTCTCCAAGGTATTTATAGATTTTTAAAGTGGTACTTTTCCATGTACTGTACGATATTCGTAGGCTTTTTGGGCTTTCTTCGTATGAAGATAGTCGCAATACCCTTTGAGGGATTTATTTAAATAAGCCAATTTTGCAATAACCTTCGACCAACTAGAGAACGGCTTCGAACAGAATGCAGTGATCGCACAAGTCGACTTTATAGAATGAATCGAATGCAAGAGATATTAAATATTATTAACAATGGTAAATGGTCAACTTTATATAGCGCCTTTTAGTGATTCAATTGCCACAAGGGCGCTGTGCATTAGATGTTGTTGATGGTTTGTTCTAAAATTGTGTGTTTTCAAATAATTTTAAAAAAAATCTTTAACCAGTTTTTTTAACGGTTATAAATAAGTTATAAACTGAGCATTTTCAAAAACCTATTTTGTATAGTTGTAAATATTGCAAAACTGAGATATTAATAAAACTTTTTAAATTGTCATTTTATTTAAATATCGCTCTGATTTATTAGCGTTATTTATTTAACAGAAAGGGCTATTATCATTTAGATTTATCTGATATTTCTATATTTGATATTGGAAATTCGTGGGTAATTCAAATAAAATGATTTATTAAAACAGTCTGAACTTTTTTTCCTATTTAATAATATCATGATCATCTTCAGACTGGTACAATTTTTCCTTAAACTAGGTATATGCAAAATTTAAACATTTACATGTACTTTACCCGTCTCACTAGACGATGTCTGTTCTGAGACGGGTAACAAAATAAATATATAGATGTATAAATCAAAGAAATTACTTAAAAATACATAAAGAAAAGTGTAAAACATATAAAGTAAAATTTAAATACAAAGTTTAAACAGTGTAAATGTAAAGCTAAAAAATAAAAATTGAGGTATCAGGGGTGGTAAACTATGGTTTAATATAAATTTTATTAATGAGTATTACTGTATCCTGATTTTGCACGGTGTAGTGTTTAACATATTTTACTTCTATTTATATTCTATACCTATCTGATGTAAAAACAAAACGTTAAAATGGGTTACATCAAAATGATTTTATAATGCATTTATATAATGAAGGGTTGGCGAATTCTGAATTTATTATGAGTTACTATTGGGTTTTCTCATCTTAGTTGCTATGTAGTTTTTCACAACAGAATGTCCAAAAAATTGGTTAATATGCTATTTTATGTAAAAAATCGGAAAATATGAATGAAATTTTTAGCTCTAACGGACATTTATTTTTATGTTTTCATGCACTTCGTGTATTATTTGGACGTTGTTTGCAGAAAATCTCCAACCCACAATTTGCCAAAATCTACTTTTTTATGTTTTCCTGGAGATAAACACGAGAAATTTATAACTTAAAAACATCCAAGCTCCAAATTCAAAAACAATATAGAAAAACTGATAATCACTCCACGAATCCCGTAATATGCTTTTGCGTTGTCAAATTTTCAAACACCTTTTTATCAGCTTAATCATTATGGGTTAGATGCTTTCTGCATAAATAGGTCCATTTTGAATTATCTTCTATTTTTTCACTGTTTGTTTATCCTTCTCAAAGTTTCCTATTAATTAACTTCTTTTTTTAATTTAGATTAAAATTAAAAATATTAACATTGTAAGAAATAGCATAGTTAAGACTAATTAAGTTGCTTTTACAATTTCTTCAAGGGGTTTGTATACACTTTGTGGTGTCAGTATTAATAAATGAATTAAAAAAAAATACAAAATTTACTTTGTATTCACCACTTTATTTAATATTCACAGATACGTGTTTTACACATTCGTCAAAATATGTTTTTATTAACATTTTTGATTAATTAATTCATTTCATTTCATTGCCGGCAACCCGGGCGTCTATTGGCATAAAATTTAAAAATTTACATGTACTTTACCCGTCTCACTAGACGATCTCTGTTCTGAGACGGGTAACAAAATAAATATATATATGTATAAATGAAAGAAAATACTTAAAAATACATAAAGAAAAGTGTAAAACATATAAAGTGAATTTTAAATACAAAGTTTAAACAGTGTAAATGTAAAGATACAAAATAAAAATTAAGAAATTAAAAAACATAAAAAGGATTATTCGCGAGGGCATACTAAAAATGTTTAAATTATAAAAACATATTCGAGTATAACAGTAATAAGAATAACAATATCAGAGTAAGGAGAGTTTGCAAGTAATTTTTTGATGCGATTCCTTCGACTGTTCATTAGCCATGTGTAGAAATTTTTATATAACCATTTTAGGTTGTTTTGCGTTATATGTCGAGAGGTTTCTGTTAGGAAGATGTTGAATACGAAAGGTGCGAGGTAGGATTCATGTTTCTTGGCAAAAGTGGATTTAATATTGGGTACATGAAAATGATTGTGAGATTTAGCTCTTGTGTTTTGTGAGTGAGATATGTAGGAAGGTGATGATTTTATGCGTTTATTGTAGATAATTTTTTTAATAAATAACTTATATCAAAAATGTTATTTGTAATTAATAGGTTTTCTTTAGGGTGTCGATATGGTTTTTGAACACGATTCTAATTATTGTTTTGTGATTATTACCTACTTAAATTAATTTTTGTTTATGTTTATAAGTCGTCTATTCTTACATTATTGTGTTCTATTTTCATCATTTGTCTAGACTTGACATTATTATTTTTAGTATTCTATATATTCCTGATGAAGAAAGCATCGCTTTCGGAACATGTAGATATCTGTCTAAATGAATGAAAGTGGTGAATACGAAGTGTATTTTTTTATTAATTTATTAATTAGGATCCATTAATTGTATAAAAGTTTAATGATTTTGTTAATTTTATGTAAATTGTAACATTTTTACCAATAAAAAAACTAAAATTACACACAAAATCTTTTTATTAAAACTCCGCTGGAATTCCAAAGTGGGTAGTTGGGCACTCTAACGGTAAAGGCTAACAGTAAAAATATTGCAATGGTAAGAATATTCTATTTAGATCTGAACAATTGAAAAGCAGTTGCATACCAGCAACCGGAGGCGGGCTTGCCTTGCATAATCCCGGAGAAGCCTGATTAAATCAACTGTAATAAAGCCTTTTTAGATGCAACGGAAGAAAAGTAAGTAAAAGATATAAAACTGAGAAAGGCTGGGAGTCTCGGCTATTTACTGTAGAATTATTGTAAGCGGAAGTGCAAGACATAATCCGTTAAAGCGGGTTTCCATCAATAAACAGAAAATTTTTGGACACAAAATACACTATTTTACACCAATAGCAATATACTCGTATGTATACAAATTTATGGAATCTTGGAACATCGCATCGTTATTAATAAATGAATTAAAAATTACTTTAATCACCACTTTATTGGTATATATATCAATATGTATCTAAAGCGAAGCTTTACTCATCAGGAATATAATATTATAAATATATATATATATATATATATTTTTTTTTTTAATTTCTAATATAAATTTCGTATTCAATGTTTTTATTATTAATATTAATAGAGATAGTTATTTTTTTTATTTATTATTAATTATATTTAATTCAGTATTTATTAACACTTTTTCTAATTTCCAAAGTTTCAAATTTGTTTAAATAAAAACAGCTTGTATTTGTAGGTTGAAATTATTAAGCCTTTACTTCAAAAGAATGATTGGTTTCCAGAATGAGATTTGTCAATTCAGAACAATATTTTTTTATTAACATTTTTTTATTAATTGTTAACCGTTTAATCAATTTTTGCTTATGTTTATAATTGGTCTATTCTTACATTACTGTGTCCTATGTTTATCATTTTTCTATACTTGACATTATTCTTTTTTAGTATTCTGTTCATTCCTGATGAGGAAAGCTTCGTTTTCGAAACATGTTGATTAAGTGGTGATTACAAAGCAATTTTTAAATTATTTTTTTTTGAATATATATATATATATAATTCCAAGGATGGAACACACGCGTACATGTACATCTTTTGGGAAAAATTCGTCAAAAATTTCCAGAATAACGACACTTACAATTTACAACTCCATTATTGCTCCACATTTTAACTACTGCTCGCCGATACTTTTCTTGTGTGACGACAGACAACAAAACAAATTCTCCAAAATAGAGCAATGCTAATAATACTAAAGCCGAATACGTATTCAATACTAACTAAAATGTTAGAGGAATTAATTGGGATAACAGTGAAACAAATGCTGACATTGAACGCTGTGATTTATATACATAAAATATAAAACAACTTATTAACAAAATATTTTTCCAACAATATTATTTACAACACGGACATTCACAGACATAATACCAGGACATGTAAGGAAATACCGAAAAAGAACAAAATCAATATGCACAATAGTTTATTTTATAAATAGATGAAATATATTAATTCTCTGCCGATCCAAATCAAAATTACATCAAAGAATAAATTTAAAATAGATTGTAAAAATCACATTGCATGAAAAAATTATATCATTTTAAAGTTATAATTAGCCGCATGTAAAGTACCCAACAGTATATAATTTAAATAATTAGTTTCATGTAATAGCATATAAGTTATATTTAGTTATTTTTTAAACTTTAATGTATAAATAACTAAAACAAAAACATGTTTCTGCAAAATTGTCAAAACATAAAAAAGATTGAATGAAACAATTTGACAATTGAATCGAATTGATCACTCTGACACAGATCTTCAACGACGATATTTTTTTTATTGGGTAGATTAGTTTGTTACATATTTTACAGATTTGTGCAATATACAATTTTGTGCGATACATATATTCTTTCTTGTATTTTTTCGGCATTCACTATATAGCAATTTCTAGATATTTTGTTTGTAAGTTTTATTTATTATGTACTTTTGCTATCAAAAGTAGCAAACAAAACATATATTCTTTCCTAATGTAAGCTGATGCATGCAGGGAGGAGTGCTCGTTAATATTTAAAAAAATATATATAGTGTAAACAAACAAAGTTTGTTGGGAAGTCATATGGTTTTTTAAGAATATTTTTTATTCCCCTGCTTTAAATCGTTTCAAGTGGTAATACCGAAGATTTATTAGAATCCCCCCCCCCCATCCATGTTAGGGAGCAGTGGGAGGTGTCTTTCTGACAAATAATTTTATATATTTTCTTCTATCACGCCGCGATCGATCAAGTACGCTGAATTAAAAATTATTTGAGTACTAGCTGAAGTATCCGGAGTTGCTCGGGGTTATGAATGGTTTGGAGTAAAGTTTTGAGGTTGTGATGTATTCCCCTACCCTTAACCAGTAATTTTTCACATATTTTGAACGTGAAATTTTGAAAATTTCATCAAGAAGTACCAACATTCTGCTTTATAGGTGGGAAAGGGAGACGGGGTGGTTTCTCAAAAACTCGTGTTGACAGTGATTTTCCTCTTGTTTTGAAGGTTAAATGTATAAACTTTCATCAAGCTCGGAGTAAAACTGTTGATTTGAATATAAAACAAATAAACCCACAGACACTATTATTTATACATAATGATAGATTTTAGTGTCAAAGTGTGTATTACATAATATGTAGGCATATAAAAATATAATCATGTAAATTATTTCTTTAAATTTATGTCTATATTCGCCGCATTTCCACAAATTACGTAACACTTACATTCTGTCGATTTTCATAAAGACTATTATTCGGAAATATCGTTTATTCACTGCAATGCAATAATGACGCTTTGGTGAGAGAGAGAGAGATAGGTAGAGAGAGTTAAACAAAGGTTTTGCTATCGATCGGTAAGCAACAGAACGCTAAAATTTACGAATTGTCCATATTGTATTATTGAACGCTGATTTCAGAGAACATCAACACAATACAGGTAATAAATATTTTCAAAACGGTTTCCAAATCATTATGCTAAGTTCGTAAAATAGGAAAAAAATGATATCACAACACCCAGACTAACACCGCCTCACTGAAGATAATATAAATATATATATATATTTATATTTTTTTTAAAAGACTAATATGCCCGGGTTAAGAACAATGTTTGAAAATCTCCTACTACCTTCACAGTAGGTGAAAGATATTATGTTTGCCCACTGACGTCAGAATTACATAGACATGCCGAAAGCAAAATTTATCCACACCATTTTGACGTGGAGGTATAGGTCACGTGACATCCATTTTGGCACCAGCCCGGGTCACGCATTTTTATAATAAACTTCGCTATCATTCGAACGCTGAATGCTGTTTAATAATCATCGGAAGATATTACTGAATAAATGCATTAAAATGGTGTCAAAATAGAAGTGATAATGACAATAATCACAAATATCGAATTACATTCCACAGGAAATCGTTATTTTACTTATTTTAAGCTTATTCAATGGTTTTGTGAAACAATCTTGTCAAACCGAAATGACAACGACACTGAAGCGTCCATTTCATCGATTTCTGCGTTAAGTTAATTTAATAAACATTTCTGAAAGAGTCAAACTAAATTTTATAAAAATATATATTCTGTTTATGTTAAACTTTTTTTTATCTATTGCTGTTTTACTTAAATTGGCGGATTGGGTTAGTGATAGATATTGGGAAGGATATTGGCAATCAATTCCACAGAATTGTAAAAAGGACGAGTTGATCATTAGCACATTTGCTTTCCAAACAGTAAAAACTAATACTTTGCAATGCAATGTGAGTTGTCTGCATAAAGTTGGAATTTATTTATTGGAAAATCACTAAAAATGACATACCTCCGAGCTCACCCCTTCCAAAATTTCGCTTCTTCCCCTCACCTGTTAAAGCACCTTTGTTGATTCTCTTCTCTGTGCGTTTGACTGTTGAGTGATTAAATATTTATGATAATATATATCTGGTTTATTTAATTTTGGGTTAAAAATTTTATTACCGTTTCGCCATATCTTCTCTCTTCAATAGCATAGTTTGATAACATATTTGATTTTCCGGTCTATGAAAAAAGATAATTTATTTTCTGTAATAAAACTTAGATGGTTTAAGACACAGCAATTCCCCCCGAACGGCAACTGAACATTTAAAAAAGGAGATTGTTAATACGGAAAATAAAGGGAGCGCGCTAATATAAAAAAAACTAAATATTTCATAAAATACGATATACGTATTTAAAATAGAGCAAAAATCTCCAGATTGCTCACTTAAGTAGCATGTAAAGAAACGCAGTGATTTTATACATACCGATAACATATTAAATAAGAGAACCAGACGCGTAATTCATATTTTTCCGGGCATAAAAATAAGGTATTTCATATATGTAATTATTTTTTCAACTAGACACCTGAATGGAGATTATCTTATAAAATAACTTTTTTTCAAGTGCATGAAAACTTGTAATATGTACATAGAAAGTTATAAAAGAATTTCGAAAATAACGAGAGTTGGCAGCCCCTGCTTGAACTACGGTTTCATCGCGTGGTCGCTCCAGTGCAGTGTGTTTGCGTAAATTGGGTATGCTTCAAATCCATTGTTGCAAAAGTACAGCATTCTAAAATAATCGTTATATAACGTATATGTGATTTTATTTAGTGGTTCATAATCGTATATTACAAATTACTACGAATACCCTTTGATAGCTCTGCCAAACTGACCACAATAAAATTACGTGTACCAAATGGAATAAAGTACAATTTGGCACATTTCCTACTCTCGTCAGAATGTTGCATTTTATGTGAATACCCCAAGAGTTCCAATTGCTTCCGACTGTACGTAGCCAGTGGGACTATGGCTTCCCAAATCGTGGTATTTTATTGGGCTGAATAGAGTGAAAGGGGGAATGAGATAGAAAAGAGGAAGGTTGGCTTGAAACCTGGCTATTCAGATCTGGTAACCAAATACGGCTAAACCCATTTATGTGACCTCGCAAGAACGTCCCTGTCTGTCCGGCGCACAGATAGGGGAACTATATCGCCACCCGGTTGGTCAACGTTGTGAGACTGGTCAAGGAGGGGGCTGTAGGAAGGGATTTGTTACTTCATTAAAGGTAGGAGGAAAGATAGATGCCGGTAGCGCTTTTCACATACGAGGCTTACATCAAAACGATTCGGGGAAACGACCCGTTCTCAGGACGAGTGTTCCGCTCATGTTCGTCGAGTTTCACGCACGTGCACCGGGCGCGGCGGAGTTTAACGCTGCAAGCTTCTAAGAGCAGACTCCAATAAAATATCTGTAGTATACCTACATTGCGTCTGTGCATTAGAGTCGACCTACTAACAACGGATTGTCAATCACAGAATCGAGCAGGTTTATTAAGTATTTGGGAGCGGTGACTTACAAATTCAACCTTTGGACGTAATTGGAATTATATATAGTTAGCAGCTGGTCACTATTGAAGAATTCGCCAGCCCGATACAAAATCCTGATTTGTAGTATTTCACTCTAGAACGTAAAGTACAGTAAATTGAATATATTTTTTTTATCCAAACAATATGTGAATAAAACAAAAATCAGTATTTTTTAAATCGCACACCGTTCTCTATCCGCGACCTCGGGATACACGTAACCGAGGATCTTAATCACCAGGCTGACATTTAGAACTTTACCGTGATCGTCAAAACACGAAGAAGTCAGAGTTAATCTTAGGAACTATATAGAGCAGTTTTAAAAAAGGTTATATATATATAATGGTGTTTCACACTTGGTTCAAATAAGACTTAATTGCGTTTCTCTGCAATAAACAAAAGACTTTTATTCATAATAGGTATTTACAATTTTAAGAATAACAAAATAAGAAATTTAAGATTATCAAAATTTTCACTCACCTGCAATAAACAAAAGAAACAACATTTAAAGCCTCTATTTCAGGTGTTTTTATCTCGTTAAAAATTATAAAGCATATTGCTACAATAATAAAATTTCGCTCTCGTTAAACGTCACGGCCTTTTAGTCAGTAGTGACATCTAGCGGGCTACCAACTAACCTGTCGGTAATGCGTAAATTACAGAATTAAGAAAGCGCTAACATTAAGTAATGTGGTTTTCTTTACATATATGTAAATAAAAAAAATCCCCCCAGAAATAAACATTAAAACTTGTAAAACGTGTCACATCGGTCCAATATCTAACTAACCATCACGCCGTTTTTCCGCACGGATAGGCAGGGAGGACGGACCGCCAAACAACTCGATCTTGGTGTACACTTCTTGCTTCATTCACATTTATGCATCGTCTCATACATTCTCTTCTATTATTCCGACTTCTGACATGGTTCGACTCAAGTAATTGATTCACTTGATCGTGCCATTTCTTCCCCGGGCGTCCCCGGCTTCTTCTTCCATTCGCATTCGCGTCATATATTCTCCTTACGTTCCTTTCTTCGTTCATTCGCTCTACTTGCCCAAACCATCTAAGCGTCCCTGTCTTAATCTTACTCATGAAGCTTACATCAGCTTTGCATTCTTTACGAATCTCAACATTTTTCACACGATAATACACGGTTTTACCAGACATTCGCCTCAGAGATCTCATTTCTAGAACATTCAGTTTACTTTCATCCTTCCTCTGCCAGTTTCATGCCTCACTGCCATACATCAGGGCTGGTATCAGCACTCTATTTGGACTGCTAGCTTCGCTTCTTTGGACAACTTTTCTTTAGCGCCAACCGCGTTCGGTCCTCCGTTAATAAGGTTTCGTGCATTCACATTTCTTTAAATATTCAATTGATTATCAGTCATTCCATTCCTCGTAAACATACTTGGTTAATTCGCTTGAGTAGAGAGGAGTCTGAAAGATTATTAAACAATGTCACTTAAATTTATTCATAACGCGCTCAGTAGATAGATCACAGAAAAACGGATTTTTCCCTTAGGACAAATGTCGAAATGATTTGCTGATATGTTTTTTTTTTTTTAAATCTGCCTGGAAAATTATTTATTAAATCTACCAACTCTGTTCTGATAGCCGTCCTGCTAAGCTTTGTTGATTCTGATCTAGGAATGCTTTTTTATATCTTGTAAAACGTTGTTATGCATTTATTTATTTATTTTCATTAAATTTAATTATGACAACAAAAACATTAGCCACTCATCTCACTAGGACAATCCTGTGTTGAGATGAGCGCCTTTAGAATTTAATAATAATCAGTATATACTAATAAGTAAATAATAATACATGAATAATAGTATTGTTATTGTATCTGTATATTTCGAGCATATAAGTTCATACAAGTTATTTTCCCGTTGTTTATGTACGTTTTTTTTAATATATTCATTGAAACATAATATTATGTACCATTAATTAAAAAAAAAACAAAAAACAGTAATCACAAAATATTACACCACGCATAACTATAGCATTTGATTCCTTAAAATAGGCAATCTTCCTAGTTGGGAACTCCTATCGACTTAACAGGACGTAAAAGCACTTAGTTTTTATTATTTATTTATTACATACATATATATATATATATATATATATATATATATGAACATTTGATATCAGCTGAAGTATTGCCCAACTCACTAGGTGTGAAACGCCTTGTTGATATGGCAATTTACAGGGTTGGTTGTTCAGCTAGGATATTTAGATGATGAATAGGTGTTAATAGATAACAATTTTATAATTTATTCAAAACTATACTAATTTAAAGGCATAAAAGAATTTAGAAGCTGACAGGTTTATTGGAGGTTTTGTTTTACGTATTTCTGATGTCGCTAGGTAGGGAATTCAATAGCTTAATTGCCTTGTATTAAAACTTATTTGTCCGTAAGAGGTTTTAGAAACTGGAACATTAAAAGATTTTACATGTGATTGTCTTAGGGCTCTAGATCTTGTTCTTTCTTCAAACATATGGATATTTTAAAATTGATGCAGCATTACTTTCAGTTGCTTGAATACTCTCAATTGTCATTAGTTATTATACAATTTTATGTGTTTTCTATTATTTTAGATGCTATGTAAATATATCTACTTAATGTAATAAATAAATAAATAAAATCTGTCACTGACTACCCCTTCAGAGACCAGTGTTTGGTGGGTACCTAAATTCTTCAGCATTTATGGAATCAGTCAGTGAACTCAGCATGGGATCATCATTTTAGAGTCCGGGAACACAGACTACTCAAGCAATCTAACGCAAATTGTATTTACAGGCACGTGTCTCGGCCTGAACACGTGCCGCCCGAAAGATGCATGCTGACGTCACAGGGCTGTCACGTGCTGCCTGTTTACTTTATTTATCAGAAAAAAAGGATAAAACAATATTGGAGCTATAAAAACGAGGTCATTTATCACGCGTCAAAACATTCCTTCGTCCTAAGCAAAATCACTTATTCAGCTACTGTATTTAATTTGCAAATGACTACATACGAGCACATAATAAAACTAAACCATTGATAAATACATTGAAAACTTGACTTGCTGAAAGAAGCTATTTGTATTAGAAATAAGGAAATATTATTTTATTTAAGATTTATTGCTTTCGTTTATGTTTTTATTTTATTTAATTTTTTTTAAATATATTTTTACAGATATATTTTAGAGTAATATTTTTTATAAATATTTATGTTTTAAGCTTGTTACATATGACTTGTATGTTTTTATTTTATATATTGTTTTTTTTTTTATGTTTTTATTTTACATATTTTGTAACCTTGTTTGTAAATTTTATGTTTTTGATGACAAGCTCCCGTTAGACAAACTACAAAAAGTAGTTTATCGGGACTTTTTGAGTTGTATTTTTTTTCTCTTGTAAAATTAAATAAATAAAAAAAATCATTAATTATATGATTAAAATTTTTAATAAATTATACAATCTTTATTGTAATCATAATTATTGAAAGTAATATCAAAATCTGTCAATAAAAATATGAAATAGAAGAAAACATGGAAATTAAAAAAAAATACGGTCGCGACTGAGACTCGAACTCAGAACCTCTAATCTATCCGGGACGTGCATCTCCACCAATTGAGCTACCTATACCTTGTTGAAATCCGTCATTTCTATCAATCTGTTAATTAATTCATTATTATTTATTTTACACACAATTTAGATCCGTTCCGAATATGTATGGACAACCAACCTTTTAACTGTTCCTCGAGTTAAAAGGTTGGTTGTCCATATATTAGTTTTGTTTTCAGAATCTGAAAAAAAGGAATGAAAACTGTCGTTTTACATGAAATTTTAATTAAATTTGATCAACATAAATTGTTGCTCTGGTGTCTCCGGAACAATTTAAAAAATGCCAATACTATTTTTTAGAAATCATTCTTATTATTGCGGAAATGAAAAATAAAATTGAAACAAACAATTTGGCAGCTTTTAAAAAGACCAATTATCCTCTTTATTCTGTATAATCACTGATTCGTAGCGTCCTGGAATACGGATCAATTGTTTGGTCTCCACATTACACGATACATATAAATAAAATTGAATCCTTTCAGAATAAATTCTTAGATATCCTGTCATATCGATCGGGAGTTCACCGTCTGCTAAAAGGCTATCAGCAGAGACTTAACCATTTCGAATTTGAGAGCCTTCACAAAAGAAGAATATAAATCGATTGGACTATGTTTTAAAAATTGTTAATAGTCTAGTTGATAGTAACTTAGTGAGTAAGATAATACGGGACATCATAATTTTACACCAAAAAACGTCAAGATTGAACAATTATATAACTAAACATCACAACATTGATATTTTCTCAAATTCCATAAATTCATTTAAAATCTCAACATAAAAAGCCATAGCTGATGTTTTTCTTGCGTAGTCTAAGGTCTTCATAAATAAAATTAAATTTAATGCGAGCAAAATCCTTGAACCTTTATTTGTGATATTATTTAGCCTTCAACATTTTAACATCTTATTGCATTATCGTGTTTTTGCACGCACCGAGTTTCAGTGAGATAGGTAAATAAACATTGTTATTTGTAACTAAATAATTCATAAAGTTCATCGCGTACACCACACATGCTGTAAACACATTTATTAGAGATATTTACTCGCCGATTAATTCACGAATCTGGCAAAATTTTATATTCTGTGACAGTTCATTGTATTTATATTTGAGTTCGAAGATTTTTTCTTAATTTTTAATTTCTAATTTTATTTTTTATTGTATAATATTAATTGTACCCGATAAGTCACTGTGAGTAGCTTGTCATCAGGAGTTTAGTACAGCAATATTATTTAATACAACAATAAATAACAATCATCATACAAATGTAGCCCAATAATACAACAATATAGGTGCACATGCATATTGTTATCAAAGTACACAAGTTGGAAAACATGTTTTTTTTTTTTAATATGAAGACAGTTATGTTATAGAGAAACTAGAGTCCAATTTCATAATATCGATTTAAATAATATTATAAAAATATCAATATTATAAAAAAAAAAATATTATAAAATATCAAAATTATAAAAAAATAAATATTATAAAAATATTAATATTATAAAAAAAAATATATTATAAAAATATCGATATTATAAAATATACAATATTATAAAAAAATAAATATTATAAAAATATCAATATTATAAAAAAATAAATATTATAAAAATATCGATATTATAAAATTATGGTGGAAATGTTATTGCGATGTGAAAATAGTTTCGCTGATACGGAAATTCTGAACTATGATCATTTCATGATGCAAAAAACCCTCCTTTTAATTGCTCTTTTGCCATGTGGTGGTTTATTTATATTCATAGTCAGTACCATTTTACATCATATTTGTTTTTAAAAGTATTGTAAAAGTGCTTTGTGCGATATTTTACAATGCTGAGTGGTCAGTTTGAGAAGGTGATACTGTGAATGGAGTGTTACATGTTTCGTGAACATTTCACTAGGAGAACCTGTGCCGAGGTGTTCACGTGGATGCGTTAAATGTGGTACAAATGTTGATGTGTACTGGTTAGTTTTGTTTTAATAATTTATTGATGCTATATAAATGTGAATTAGATGTAGAATTTGAAGAGATTTTTTTTTAATAATTAAGATAATAATAGGATTACTTCTATAGCGCCATTTTCGTGGGAAAATCACATCAAGTGCGCAAAAGGGCGTAAGGGCGTTTTGTTAGTTAAAGCAATTAAAAATCTATTGAGGGATAGTTATTTATGCAAAATCTTGAAAAAAGAGTTAAGATGTAAATATCTAATACATAATAATATTCTTTCCAGAAAAGATATGTAATCACTTCGTGGCATAATTAATTAATCTATATATATAAAAAGTAATGTTTGTCCGTTTGTTTATCCCCGATTTTTTCGAAAATTACTTTGCCCGGTTTTGCCGAAAATACCACAGTTTGTTCGTATTAGTGACAGGAAAGTTTAGATTTAGTTTGAATGAAATCCAATGTTTAAAACTGTTGCTATAACGTTTTAAAATTAATATTGTTGTATTGAGCTTAGCCCACAGATATACCATTATGGTTAGCCACAGATTACATATTCAAAAGTTTGTTTGAATAGAATATTTTCAAAATAGAAAACACAAGTCGGTACTTACTTAAGAACTTTATTATTTAGATGCATTTTGAAAAAATAAATGTTTAGAATGAAATAAAATTTTAAAATTAACGTTTCTCTGTTTAGAGATTTTAATAGTAGTCACAAGGCATTACTTTTGCTGTTAAATCAATTATGGCACCCAAACGACAAGCAAGAATTCACAACTCCATATCCTTATTCCAAGAAGAAAAATCCCCAGCAAGGCCGGGTACACATCAACTAGTTGATTAATAAGAATTACTTTGTTTGAACCACTGTTTTTAATACATACATATGTAGATGCTGTAGAAGCAAACTTCCGCTAAGAATACTGTTAATTTTTATTTATGTATTGTGTTAACAATCAGAATCTAAGAGCACTCGACTATAGAATTTATTTTCACAAATTTAATATAAAAAATGATCTAATTATCATATCATTTCCATAGAGGTAGGCGGAGAGGATGGACCATCACATAACTCTGTCTTGGCACATGCCTTGTTTGAATCCATACGCGACAAGTTAGAAATAAAAGCACTTTGGACTGATAAACGAAAAGGCAGAAAGAAAAACATTAGCCACTCATCTCACTAGGACAATCCTGTGTTGAGATGAGCGGCTCCAGTGTTAGATGAGAAGATTATCATATCATTTCCATAGAAGTAGGCGGAGAGGATGGACCATCACATAACTCTGTCTTGGCACATGCCTTGTTTTAATCTATACGCGACAAGCTAGAAATAAAACCATTTTGGACTGATAAACGAAAAGGCACAATACAAAGTAGTAAAGTATTTTTAGTGCTTTGATGGAATAGTGTATGGGTGGGAATAGGTGGGTTGTACATAAAAGATTTTTCACTCAATAGTTTTAGGTAATTTGGTTTGAGTTTTCAGAAAATTAACATCTGTTCTCGTATTATAGTAAACTTGTTACATTTCCGCTAGTAAATAAGTTTTTTTGTTTGTTTTTAAAATATTTTCCAGGTCTAAAATAAACATTATCTTACATCCATGCAAAATGGTATATATAACTACATATTTCTAAAACATTATAAATATCCACTTTGCATTTGAATAACTTGATTATAAAACTTTGAAGCTTATAAATCTGATTGAAGTATGTATTTTTATATCAATGAATTTAATATTAACAAATCCCATTTTAAATATGAAACGAAAAATACACAGAAAATAATGTATTACAGTCACATCTGAGACTCGAACCCAGGACTTATCGGTCTATCCGGAACCAACGCTCTTATCTACTGAGCCAATGCCACCCTATTCCTATTGCTTTCCGTCATTTTTATCGATATCATACTTTTTAAGCAACCAATTTAATTTATTTTACCAATTTAAGAACTGTTAATATAATATTCAATTATTTTCCGCATGTTATTTGACTGCTATCTTTCTATATTGAATGCAAGATTCTACCGATTGTAAGATTCTTAGGCTGTGGTAGAATAGGTAGGATAGAGGAGGGATAGGGGTAGGAAAAGGGGTAGGGTAACTGTAAGGGTAGTGATAGAAGTAGCTGTCGGGCTAGCTGTAGGGGGAGGGGCAGGGGATGCCAAATTATTATAAACATCTCTAATATCTTACCTTTTTTAACCATATCTGTACCTGTATGATAAGTTTTAAAGTAAATAAACATTATTTTAATTCTGAAGGACGACCACCCAAATAAGATGCTAAACGTCATAATAAATTATCTTAAAAATCTGTACGAGTAGTTAGGACAATGTCTAAGGTTTCTATTGACTAAAATCCTTAAACTGTTATCAGAATTCTATGAAATGCATACCACATTTCTTTTATAGAACTTTAAAGCTTGCAGTCTAAGAACTTTTGTCATTGGAAACATTAAACATTTTCCTAACTACCCGTATAGAATTTATAGATAAATCTTTCGTAGTATTTCTTGCATCAGAAGACTACTAATTGTGTACTGTTGAGAGTCCCCCTTAAACAATAAAATTATTTCCACCTTGAAAATAATCCCATTTTACTAGAATTCACAACCTCAAAAACAAATTTTACTCCAAACATTTCATAACCCCGTACAGGGGCGGGTACACGTCAGCTTGTATATATGATAAACGAGACAATATTTAAAACCTACCTACTCCAACAATATTTCCAACCATATATCTGCCTCTTTTACTTTTCTCCATTAAGTTTCCATTGCTGTTCATTATAAACTTATGTATATTAACTAGACTAATTTGTGAAGCCAGACTGGTACTTTAAATAGAAATATTCCCCCTCCATTTGTCCTTGCCCTTTGCTCTCCGACACGCTACAATAAAGTGTTACCATTCAACGACATATAGAATTACTTAAAAAATAAATTATCAAGCTTTTACATTAACAATGAATTAATCAAAAATTACTTTGTAATCATCACTTTAGTAATGCACGTCAACATGTTTCGAAAGCGAAGCTTTCCTCATCAGGAACATACATAATACTCAAAAATAATAATGTCAAGTATAGACAAATGATAAATATAGAAAACGATAATTTAAGAATAGGCAAATTAAAAACATAAACAGAAATTGACTAAAGTCGGTAATAATTAATCAAAAAGGTTAATAAAAAAATATTATAAAACATTGAATAATAAATTTAGATTATAAATTATTTATATATTAATAAAGTGGTAATTAATTTTTAATTAATTTATTAATAATGATGCCACAAAGTGAATACCAATCTTTTGAAGAAATTTTATGTGAACACCCAACAAACCAAGGTCATATTTTATATCGACTTTCATTGATGCATTTCGACGGTAGTAGTAGATTTTCAAATACTGTCAGGTTATTCGTAACTCGAGAATGTTTGTCTTTCTTAAAATTAAAATAAAATATTAAACAGAATTCAAAATAATTGGCATTAAAAAAACCTCGCTGATTTCAGAATAAATTTGTTTAAGCCACCGCTTTAGAAATCATCCCTTACGTCACCATCCCTTGGCCCGACAAGGTCGCCCCACCCATAAACTGGAAACTCGGGCACTTCACAGAGAACCTTAGCGAAGTATTTTTCCAACCCTTACATAATTAAATGGCTCCCTTAGCGATCTGAGGAGTGGACGGACATTTTATATTATAATCTCTTCATCTTAATTTGGCCGAGGAATAACTTTTAACTTGGACATGAAACGCTTAAAATAAATGACAAGCTGTCGACTAGATTGGATAGCCGTGAATTCTTGATACATATGTTGATAATATTTTTATATGATAGCTTTATGCGTTACATATTAGCTACATAATTAAGAGCTTGCGCTTTTGTCGCTAGTCCCGGATTTTTTTTTTGTAAAAAATCACCTCAAGTGGGCAGTACAAATATCACTTCCTTTTCTTTATCTGTTAATGTACAAACTAACTAACTAACCATCATGCCGTTTCCCTGCATGGAGTAGAAAGAGAGGACGGACCGCCAAACAAACATACGTTCTGTTCTATTATTCCGATTTCTGATATGGCCCGACTCAAGTAGTTGATTCATTTGATCGTGCCATGTCTTCCACGGACGTCCCCGGCTTCCTCTTTCATTTACATTCGCGTCATATATTCTCCTTACACTCCTTTCTGCGTTCATTCGCTCTACGTGCCGGAACCATCTAAGCGTCCTGTCTTTCTTAATATTGGTCATTACGTTTACACCAGCCTTGCATTCTTTACGAATCTCAACGTTTTTCACACGACCTTACATGGTTTTACCACACATTTGTCTGAAAGGTCTCATTTTGATAGCGTTCAGCCTACTTTCATCATTTCTCTTCCAGTTCCATACCTTACTGCCATACATCACATCTTATATGCGCACTCCATTGTGGACTGCTAGCTTCGCTTCTTTGTCGCTGTTTGCACCAAAGAGTGTACAGACGGACCCTGAAAATAATATTTACCTGTAGGTTACTTCAGATAAATACAGTTTTATTAGAAAATTCTACATTGGAGAAGATACGAATTCTATTTTAAATTTATTAGAAGATTAGTGACAAAATTTGTGGTTGTTTATCGAAATATTAATTTTGATATCACGGTCGCTATGTCAAAACTCAGCAAAGGGCAATTACAATTTATTAAATTGATTTTTCTTACAAAATCCACCCCCATATGGCACCGAGTCGCTAATCTTTAAGACAGATTTATTGAGAGAATTATCTCCATAGTTCTAGTTTCTCTAGCATGATTAGTTCTATCAATAGGAGATGGCGGTGATTGGATAATACCAGCAATAACTACATAAGATCACATTGATCTCATTACTATTCGACACATCAAACGTAACGCGGCTTATAACCACATAAACCAATAATCATAATGATCAAAAGATTTAGTTTTCTTCCATTTTTCATCATTTAGTTTCCTCACCTTTGACCGTGAAAAAACTAAACAAAAAGTCGATGTTTTCTAATAGACACTCAGCCGAGTTTCAAACTTATCGCATCACCTTGACTTTCAAGTCAGATAAATAATTCTGTTTTCACCCGATAAAATTTATTTGAAACAGAAACTCTGTTATGTTCATTAGTACGTGTACTGTAAACTATATACATTGCTTATTATTTTTATAAAGCGTTACTGTTTCGTATTTTATTTCAGAGAAAAAGTTAATATTAGAATTGCGTTTGCTGCGAGGTGGAATTCTGAGAATTAATCGAGTATCATAGTTTCTCTTTGAAGACAGCCTTACGAGAAATCAGGATTTATAAAACATCTGGAAATTTAATTTGATATTCATAGCCGCTCTAGCTTTGTACAGCGGAAAGCTAGCAAACGTAAAATGGAAGAGAAATTACCAATCTCAGTTACTGTACCCAATGTGGATTTTTTCCTTTCTCCGCAATTAAACTATAATAATTAAAAGTTTACCTCGCGAGAGGCTTCAATAATTATTTATGGTATCAAAGTCGTTTTACCAAAAGAAATAAAATATTTAAAAATAGACCAAAATAATAAAACCATTTAATTATAACTAAATTTTGTTTTCAAGGACTGTGTCGAGCCTATAATTTTATTTTTTAAACTTTCCAAGGTTTTAAAGGAGCGCGAGATAAAAGAAATGTGATTGAATCCACTTTTATAAAATTACTGCTGAAAAATGTAATTACTCGTGAAAAATGTAACTGGATGAGTAACTGCAATGAACTTTCTTGATGATTCTAGAATTTTAGATTGATTACATTTCTTTGGAATCGTATTTTTGGAAGTTTTGGAAAATCATGTTATTGTGGAACATTTGAGTCACGATCCTAAGTTGTAGATACTCAACATCAATGACAATTCAGAATCGAAACGTTGCTTGAAATGGCTTTAGCCGTGTTTAGTGACCAGGTCTGAATAGTCAGATATTTCCCAAGCTTCCTCCACTGCATCTCCTTAACCTCCCCACCTTCTTCATCATCACAGCTTACCCCAAGAGGATATTTAAAAAGAAGAGTCCCCACTGTACCCAACCGTCTGGACCCAATCAGACTATTGCATCCCCAATCGGGGTATGTTCTGCGGTTAAATGTAGTGAAAAAGGAAAGGAGATAGGACATAGGAAGGTTGTGAAGTACCTGGCTGTTTAGATCTGGTCATTACACGCAACGTTTCACTTCTCAATCATGGTCTTTTGACAGTATTCCATTCTGGAGCGTGCCGCAAATACATTATATATTATTTTGAGTGGATTAATTGTCTAATCGCAAAAATTAATTGAATAAAATATACTTGCGCACATCGGGATTTGAAGTCAAAACCTTCAGATTTGTAGTCGACAGCTTTATCCCTCGACCACGGAGGCCGTAGTTCCATTAGCTCCGGGCAGTCGTGACTCTGTTACGGTATTTTCATTAAAAAATGTAGTATGTCACGCACTTCGAAAGTCATTATCAAATTATAAGAGGCTTGACGGAATATTTCTTTTTTAAGGAGAAAAAGTAAGCTAAAATGTAAATGATTTGTTTGTCCTTCTGGAAACTGGTTCTAGGTTGCCAAGGACGGGATAGCGTACCGCGCGATGTGACGTAGGTCTGAAAGCACGTCAAAAGTGACGTCAAAACGCTGTTACGCGGAATACGTGGAGTATGACGTAACGCCGCGCCGAGCTAAAATTATATCAGACGTATTAAGGGCGGCGGCATAAGTTAAACTGACAGGTTTGTGAAGCACTTCTACTGTTCTATTATCGAATGTTGACTCTCATTAATGCACGGGCATTTTATTAACTTCACGTCTACTACCTGTAAGATATATATCATAAGTTCGGAAATTATTCACAATTAAAATGTTGCTTTCTAAAAGTCCTCAAGGCCTATATCATCTTTGGGGATGCTGTGTCGAGGGTCTTTTAGAAGACACTAGTTCCTCAGAGCATCTTCCATTAAAATACCGGTAGAACAAGGACAGCATTCAAAGATTGCAATTCGTTTGTTAAGATAGGTGGATCTAACAACGGACCGCCCGTTTCTGTACAGAGTCAAGTGCATGAAATACCTTTTTGGCAAAATTTTAACTTAATTTTGGTGACTTTAAGCTCTATAAATGTTGTTCAATATAAACAACTATTATTAATGAAAGACATTAGAGTATTCATATTATGATAGTGTTAGTGCTCAGTACTATTATTATTCTTTGAGTTAAAGTTTCTAAAAAGGTACATAATTAGTTATGGTATACCGTGAATAGAATACAAAATTATGTACAGTAAATTTCTTCCTTGTTTTGATATTTGAAATTCTAACCTTAAAACTGATCAAAACCGACCGTCCATAGATTTGGAGCGTTTGGTGGCCTTTGAAAAATTGAAAAAAAACGAAATATACTGGTAATAAAATTTGAAAGTCATTATTGATATAAAAAAATTTATACTGGAGTGCGTTATTATCATCCTCACCAAACTAAGCCCGTATCGTGGTTAACAATTTCACAATTAAATAGAAATAATACGTAGCATACAATTTATAGTAATTACAATATCAAACAAGAGTTACATAAATGCGACATAACATAAATTAAAAATACCACTGATAAAAAGGGGAAAAATGTAGAAATCAGCTAACAACTTAACCTATATACGCCATGAATGTTCCTTATATTAATTATTGTAGCAATATGTGATCTTGTTAAAAGAGGAGGATTTTAGAAAACTAACAGTTTTGTAAAACAAATTTTAAAACCTAACAAATATTCCAAAGTTAAAAAATTGCTTAGGAATCTAAACATACTGTCTTTTAAGCAAATGATATACTTAAATGGAATAGTTTTTCAATGTTTAACGGCCAACAAAATTGTGAATTCTTGAGAAAAATTAAATAAAAAAAAATAAAATGAAAAATAAAATATATAGAGCCATGAAGATCTTCCAAGAAATATGGGCCAATATAAAAGAAGATGAAAATATGTTCAAATATGAGTAGGAAGTGATCAATTTTTAATATTCTAATTTTTAATGTTTGATTTGTAATTCTGAATCATGTGTAGATATGTTCATATTAGAATACATGTAACCAATGTACATGTATTCTGTTTTAAGTTAAATAAATAAATTAATAAAAAAATAAAAAGAATAAATACAATAAAAGTTTTGAGAAAAAAAATATACTTTAGTAAAAAATAACAAGTAAAAAGTATAGATTTATACGTACTTACTCGTAAATGGTGACCGTATGAATATACGTAATAACGTAAATAAAGGAAAATAGAGAAAAATGAAGGGTATACAGAAATATATATGATGAACTAACTAAAATGAGTCAAAGATGAAAATATTGCACAAAAAAGAAAGTTTTTTTTTTTTTTTTAATTTTTTCAAGCACAGATGAGTTATTGATGAATTTATTACATAAAATTTATCAAATATCTAGCTGATATGTACCCGGCCTTGCTCGGATTTTTTTTTTTTAATAAAGTTGTCTATTCTTAATTGAATTCTTGGCTACCATAATTGATAATCTCTAAAGAAATAAATATTCATTTGAAAATTTTATTTCAGTCCAAAAAAAATTATTTTTTCAAAATATATCTAAATAATAAATTTGTTAAGTAGGTTCACCTGCTTGTGTTTTCCATTTTGAAAATATTCCACCCAAACAAACCTTCTTCCTTTGAATATGTAATCTGTGGATAACGAGAGTGTTATATCTAAGGGCTAACCTCAATACAACATGGCGGATTCGATGTGTTTTAT